>JAOWBW010000865.1:274427-312050 GCA_026119855.1 Campanula takesimana
ATTTTGGAATGGACAAGTATGTATTTATAGGCTCAAAATTAAAATTATGGCAACTTATATGGGTCCGACTGCATGTTTCCTCTTTTTACAACATCTTTTTGCTTGAAGGAGAAAAAATTATTGCGTGTATAGAAAGCAACTACCATTAGCTGTACACACTACAATGAAGTATATACAGGGGCGGAGCTATGCTCATATGTATGTGTGGAAGTGCACTCATTGAATAAATGGTGTATCTAGTTTAGTGGTATAGTGTAAAGTTTTTTACTTTGAAGTTGTGAGTTCGAGTCTCGTAATAAGCAATTTTTCTTCACATTTTATATTTTGAAGCTTTATAGTGTATTTGTGCACCTACTCAAAATATGTTCTGGATCCAACACTGAGTATATATCGATCTCTCATTTCTCTGTTTTTCTTTTTCAAGTTTAACCGTTGGTATTGTAATGATCATCTGCAACATAGACACTACTACCTGTGTGCAATCTAACTTGAGGGGATCTTAACAATGAACTGCAAAGGGAACTTCTTTTTCTCTTTCAGTGGAAGTAATAAATCTCTTTGAATTGGTCGGCTACTGATTCTGCTATCTATTCTCGCTTACACGGACGTTTTTGTGGTCCTGTGATTTTTATGGAACTGGATAATTTTCTATTTTGTTTCTTTATATATTGGAAAGCAGAACTTCAAAATATATACTTCGCTATCGGAATAAGTACTTCATCAGTGCCTATATACTGCTGAAATGATTGTTATTTCATGTTCTAAACATCGGTTAATTATTGTGCTAACTTGTGCTTGTTATGTTCATACGTCTATCTTTTACTTTTGTTGCAGCTCCAATATAAAAAGCTGTATCATCCTCCAAACATGGTACTATACACTTATCACCCTTCCTTTATTTATTTTTTCCAAGGGAGTCTACTTCTGTCTATATTCCCTACTATAATGCAAAAACTCACTGTTCTTTCCAACTCTTTTCTTTTCTTTTCTTTTAATTTTCTTTCTAGTTTTTCCATTAAAATGCTTCAAATCAAAACTTATCACATTTTAGCTTGACCTTGTACTTGTGATATAATCCTCTTGGGCATGCGCAGTCAAGTTTTGTAAATTATACTCCCTCCGTCTCTTAACAAAGTTCCCATTTACTTTAATGAACGGGAATTAAGTAAAGATGTTGGAAAAGTAGGTGGTGTAAGTGAGAAGGAGAGAGAAACTGGGGTAGAGAATAGTAAGTGGATATTGTTGCGAGTGGGAAGGAGAGAGAAAGTGGAGTATATATTGTCCTTTTTTGGGGAAATGTTACTTTCCAATGTGACACCCGAAATGGAAAAATGAGAAGTTTTTTATGGAACGGAGTCAGTAAATTTATTACCAGCTCCAAGGATGCTAATGTCTAGTAGTGATTAGACTTCCAAATTTGAGGAGTCTCTGTAGACTGGAGGGGAGTAACCACATATATTGACCCTTCCCAGTCCAATTCTTGGACCAATTGATTTTTCTTATCTTTTTTTTTTTTGTAGATACATTAACTGCTATTAAAACATTGCTTTACTTTTTTTACATGACAGCATTTGAATGAACTACCAAACTGTGAATGGAGGAATTCAGAAGAACGCGTGCATGAATGCTTGAAGGTGGTGGAATTCATTGGGTGGTTTGGATATAATTGTGAATTGGATCTTATTTATTATCTTATTGAGAAATCAGTCGTGCTTGAGAAGGTGATTATTGATCCCAAAGGACCACGTTTCGTTGAGAAAAGATATCATTCTGATCCAACTGAGGAAGTTTCGAGGGACCGTGCTAAGTTGCTGCAAAAATATGTGCCTCCTGGGATTAGGGGTGGCAAATTGGGTGTTATGGGTTTACCCATTAAAGTTAAAAATCCATTGGATATCCGGATATTTTAACTTTAATGGGTACACCCAAAACACCCATTTTGCCACCCCTACCTGGGATGGAGTTTTTGATACTGTAAAAGTTTATATACCATTGAGTTCAAAATAAGAGCATTGTGTGTTCAAAACAAGGGTCCTTAATAGGGTTTGTTTGTTTTTTTATTTCAACACTTGGGATTCACTTTTGTATGTAGAATGATCTGGCGACACATTTTCCGCATTTTCTAATGTTGTTAAGAAGAAATAAAAAGTCGAATGTAAATGTAGTTTATTTTTCGGTCATTCTAATTGAACAACTTATTGAGTTGGCCCTCGTTAGGTCATTTTCAATAGTCCGCTGGCTAGTGCTTGACGTCCCGATCGATGTCTCTGGTTCCTCTCCAAACTCCAGGTAGTTTCTCATTTCTTTGATTTTCATTTGATTTTTTTTTTTGTTCTTCTTTTTGATTCTTCTTTTTCTCATTGATTTCCCGATTCTTTTTTTTTATTGAGCTTTTCTACCGATTTCTTTCAATCCATTAGGGTTTATAGACCTATCTCTCTCAGTGTTTCTTGCGATATTGTGGTTTTGTAGATTATATTTGAAGGTTTGCAAAGGCAGGAACAAAAAGGTATCATTCTATTTTTAATTTTGTATTAGGGTTTTAATGACATAAGAGGACTCATGTTAGCCGATCCCAATAATTTTGGGATTAAAAGGCTTTGTTGTTGGTGTATTTGTTAGAAATTGGGGTTAGGGTATAATGATAATCCTGGATATTTGACTGAATCGTGTATAATCCACTTTCCGAATAAAGTATTTCGACCCTTTATTGCCTGAGTTACACGAAATCTTTATTGGGATAAGACAATCAAACTTTTCTATTTCTGGGCAAAGAAGACAGAATTAAAACTAGAGAATTGTTTGCAATTTTCGTTCTATCAAATGAGACCAAAATATGTTTATATACAGATGGATGTTAGCAGTAAACAATGGTTGGCATCTAACAGTCACAAAATAGCTGATATGAAATCGCATTGGTCTCGTATTAACTCAAACGAGTGTGTACTTCACGCTTTCCCTTACTCGTATCTGAGCCTAATATGAAATCGCATTGGTCTCTAGTAAATCACAATTACATAAAATAACTGATGACACTAAAATCACCAACAGTATTAGGGTTTTGTTTTTGATTATTTTCGATATGGAGTTTGATTTTCTGTGTAGTTGTGTGTTTGTGTTCGGGTGGTGATGTTTGTGCATATATCCTACTTTGGATTTGTAACAGACTGCCGGATTTTATTAAATCTTTAATCAAAGTTATATGCTTATATACCCAGTTTTTATTTGTTTCTTAGTGTTAGTGTAAACAGAGGTGTTACCTCAGATGTTATCACTGGCAGTCATGTGCTACACGGCGAAAAATGTGTTATAGTTTTACATTTCTTTCCATAATAATTTTTATACTAATGTCCTAATATTATTGTCTAGATGGCTGTATTTTTTGTCCATATTTCAGGTTATATTAAGGTGGAAATTAAAGCTAAATACATGGAGAATGGATTAAAGAAGAGTTATTCATAAATGGTGATTTATGGATAACTTTCAACATCTTTAACATGTGGGTAAATGATAAAAACGTGGGAAGACTTATTCCAAGAAGTTGTTGCTGATTAAAATGAAGAGTACAAGCATGATGAAGCTCGGAGTGCAACTAGGCGAAGCATGGACTTGGGCTTCAAGTTTGTGGTTGAGAAAAATAAGGAAAGAAGACTAAGTCTTCCACAAAAATAGGGAAGCATGCTCAACACACTCTCCCACTCTCCCCACTCGCCAAAACAGTCCAAGGCTGTTTATTTGAGTAGCCCTCAAGTCTTTGATGGCTATAAATAATGCTAGGATGATCACTTTGTAATTAAGCCAAAATTTTACACACATCCAAAGCACAAAGAGTAAAGTACTTCTTGGCTCGTTAGGTCCTCTCTCCCATACACTCTTTTAACATTCAAATACTTCGGGTTTGAGTGTGTTTTGGATAGGATAGGATCATCGTACTTTGTTTCTAGTTTTGGTTCCATAGATCATATATTGTATTAGCTATAGGGAACCTTTTGACTTTGTAATTGGTACTCATATTGATTATAAGGTTTTCGCCATTTAGGCATCTCAAGTTATATTTATATAGCTTGAGAAAAATAATTCTTGTGCTTTTTTCCGCTGCAAAACTCTTTTACAAATTTATTTTTACTCGGGTGTGTGTATTCTGTCCGTGTGTGTTATCTGAAGTGTTACCTAGCACTTGAGGTAACACTTGTTCTCAGAAAGTCATTGACTAACACTTTCAATTAGCACCAGAGCCCGGTCACTTGACGATACTAAGTGGTTCGGTCCTTTGTCATGGCTTTCGATCCTGCTAATCCCAATCAGAAACGACTTCCTGTTTTAGTCCAGGAGGAAGAACCAGATCAAACAACCATGTTTGTCAATCTAAGTGACACGGATACTGAACATGTTACCTCAGATGTTTTGCAGTCGGAGATAGCACCTGAGACCACACCTGTCAGGTATAACAATTTCAGTTCATATAATGATGTTTGTTTTGTGGTTTCCACTAACCTTGATGCAGGAAGTTCACAAGGGGATGAGATGAGCAAAGATGAACGCATTGCTGGGTTAAAGAAACTTTATGAGGAGTTGCTCAAGGAATGGAAGAAAGAGAACAAAATGGTTAAAACTTTAACCAAGATGAATGATGGACTCAAGGCCTACTTGACTCGCTTGGAAGTTCAAGCATCCAAGACGGATGCCGAGCTAGAGAAAGTCAAGGCCAAATTGACTTTAGCCGAAACCACCTTGAAGAAAATCAACACCGGATCATCCAAATTGGATGAGATTCTCAATTTTAGTAAGCCTCTCAAAGCAGGTATTGGTTTCCGAGAATCATTAGATAAAATTATTTCTTCTTTGAGTTGTGATGAACATGAAATATGTTTTGTGAAAGAAGTGCTTTTGATCAAAATTCTTTCTCTAATGACTCTTCTGACAAAAGAAAAGTGTGTCAATACTGTCACACATCTGGACATTTTAAAATAAGTGTAATACTCTTTCAAAGAAACAGTCCAGTTATTCTGTGTTACCTGAAGTGTTACCCAGCACTCCAGATAACACATTCTGTCAGAAGGTGAAAAACACAAAAAAGAAGACATGGAAACCTAAGTCTAAATTGAGATGTGATGTTGTTTACACTTCCTTAAAAACAAATATTGAAGGATCGTGGTACTTTGATAGTGGATGTTCACATCACATGACGGGAATAAAGTTGTTTTTGAAAGACTATGAATCTTTTCAAGGAGGTAGTGTAACTTATGGTGGTGGAAGTAAAAGCAATATAATAGGAAAATGGACACTAAATGTGACTGTTTTTTCTGCCTTAAAAAATGTCTTACATGTAGATGGTCTTGTTGCTAATTTAATTAGTATTAGCCAACTTTGTGATGACAATTTAAAGGTAAAATTCAACAAAAATACTTGTGAAGTCTTTGATTATACTAACAATTGTGTGATGACAGGAATTAGATCAAGTGACAATTGTTATCTTGTTGAAGACAAACAGGTGTGCCATTTGACAAAAATAGATGTCACTACATTGTGGCATCAAAAGTTTGGACATGCCAATTATCAAAACTTGAAGAACATTTTCAAGTTTGAGGCTGTCAAAGGAGTCCCTAAACTGAATCTTAATAACAAAATGGTTTGTGGAGACTGCCTTAAAAATGAGGAGACTCGTGTTACCCAGTGTGCTGCCCAACACCAAGAGCAACACTTCGGGACAACACATTGTTTTCAGCTTTTGCACATGGACTTGATGGGTCCAATCGAGGTAGAAAGCTTGGGAGGTAAGAGGTATATTTTTGTTATAGTTGATGATTTCTCTAGGTTTTCATGGGTATATTTCCTAAGAGAAAAATCTGAAACTTTAGATAAATTTAAACTGTTGCACTACAAAATCAAAAACATGTTTTGCTCACCTATTTTTCGTATAAGATCTAATCATAGAAAAGAATTTGCAAATGTTTCCTTTTATACTTTTTTAAGAAAAAGGGGATAAACCATGATTTTTTGGTATCAAAATCACATCAACGGAATGGGGTGGCCGAAAAGAAAAATAGGACATTGCTTGATATGGCCCGTGTCATGTTATTTTCAAAACGGATTTCAAAAAGATTTTGGGCTGAAGCTTTGAGCACGGCTTGTCACATTTCAAATAGAGTCTTTCTAAGACCTGGTTAAACAATGACACCCTATAATATTTTGAATGGGAAGAAACCACATGTACATTACATCCATGTGTTTGGGTGTGTAATTTTCATATTAAAAGACTGGGATTACTTAGTTAAGTTTTACTCTAAGAGTGATAAAGGTATTTTTCTTGGATATTCTCAAGACAATCATGCATATCGAGTGTATAATTTAAGCTTGGGAACTATTCAAGAATCTGTGAACATTGTTTTTGATGATCTGTTAAGTGTTACAGATAAACCAGGTGATTATCCTCTCATGATACAGATGGAACAACCTCAAAGTGAATTTGACATTTATGTTGGACCAGATGTTGTCATAAGTGCTGGACCAGATGTTGGCCCCATTGTTACCGCACCTGAGGCAACACCAGAGATAACACCAGAAGTCAGTCCAGTTGCCGAAAATGAAAATAATGAGGACTCCAATAGAGTAGATGATCCCGTCAGAAGAGTTCCCTCGTTGAAGATTCAAAAGAATCATCCTATATCCCAAGTGATAGGGAGATTAGACGAAGGGATACAAACTAGAGGTAAGGAACCGGTTAATTATCGAGACATGGTAAACCATTCATGTTTTCTTTCTATGCTTGATTCTAAAAATATTTTTGAAAGATGAATATTTAATTCAAGTTTTTAACCATAAGAGATTTTCTAACTTGAAGAAGGCTCTTGTTCTGTGTCTTGTTTAAACCCTTGGATCATCTTTGTTGTTGTATAATATTTTATTTTTTATTTTTTAAAAAAAATCAACTTTTTATGTTTCTCTGTTTTAAATCTGTCAGTGGGTAGCTTTTTCTATCCATTGACGGTGGCACATACTGACCTTTTTGTTATGGTAGGATAACACTCAAGGTAACATCTTTGATAAAATTCCCTTTGTACTCAAAAGTGACAAAGTCACTAATTTTTTGATGAAATCAGAGGCATAAAGGCTAAAAAACTAAGATAATAGTTCCTTAGTAGCTCGGGGCACGGCGCTCGCTACGACGATGCACTATTTCCAAAGGGAGATGTTATCTTGTGACTTGTACTAAGTATTAGGAACATGGAGCTCGCAGCTACAGTGTATCCTACTTGAAAGGTACAAATCACCTAAGCATATTTATACTTTATAAGGACTCGGGGCACGGAGCTCGCTACTACGATGCTTCCTTGTAGATAAAGAAGTGTTAATATGTTTAAAAAATGCTTAAATTAAAAACAAGCTTGTTATGTTTGAAATACTTGAAAATAAAAAAAAACTTGTTAAGCCTCAATTGCTTATTAAAGAAGCATATCTCTGCCTCAAGTGTTTTAAAAATGAGGCTTGCCTTAAAATGTCTTATTTTAAATTTATCAAGGGATGTTTATCACAAATGATATCTTAAGTGTTACCACCATTGCCATCAACACATTAGTGTGTGCTACATTAGTTTTTTTATTTTTTATTTTCAGATTTGTTTATTAAGTTTTCAAAGTTTGAAAGTCTTTTTATTTTAAGAAAAAGAGTTTACAATTTTGAAAAAGTTTTAAACAAATCTTTTATTTATGGTGAAATATAGTTGTAACAATTTCCCTAAAATTTAGGAATCTATCTTCATATTTTTGAGAGATCGTTACCTCTTTAATTTTACCGTCCCATCTTTCACTATTTTTTCTTTCTTTTTGTTTAATTAAAAAAAAAATCGGATGTGTAGGGAGTTGGTTTTATGTGTGCAAGTAAATAGAGGGAGTTTGATTAGGATAGTTTAAAATGTGAGTCAGGGGTCTTATTTAATCTAGATGATAAGAGTTAAGTTTAATTAATTTCTTCTCCTATTCACATTCCTTAACCTCCTAAAATCCTATCCCTATTTACTCTCTCTTTCTCTCTCAAACGCACCTATATACTCCCTCCTCTTCATCGCTTTTTCTCTATCTCAGCAACCTTCCCCAAATCAAAAACTCTTCTAAAAAAATTCTCCTTTTCTACCTTTCAAAATTCAACAATGGCTTCACCTTCCCAAAACCCTAACCAATCCGCACCTCAAGAGGAGTCACCGGATGTTGTCTCGGGTGTTACTTCCGCCACCAAGAAACCCAAAAGAAAAGCCCCTTATTCCTCCATTTAAAGAAGACACCATCGACTTCATTAATTTGATTTATTCCCAACCTGGGGGAGATGTTGGTGCTGCTACTGATGCTGCTACTGATGCTATTGGTGATATTGGTACAGCTCGTGTTGCTGAAGATGTTACTGGAGATGCTGGTACTAGTGATGAGCCAGATGATGGAGAACAAGAATAAGAAGAAGAATAACCTTGTTTAAAGGTTGATGTTGCCAATGGCTTTTATGGTACTTTTGAATGGTTTCAAAAACAATTTTTGTTTGTGGTGGTTTGGTTTTTAAAACAATTCGTATTTTAGTTCTTAATTTAGAACTTTAATACTTTGGTGGTTATGCTTTGGTTTATGACTTGTGGTTTTGTGGATTTTAAAACTTTGATTTACTTTTTGTTTTAAACTACTAATTGTTTTAAACATGGTTCTACTTTACAATTAGTATATTAAGTAAATCTTTGTTGTTTCGGTTAACTCCATGATTAAGGGGAAGTTAATCTTTGGTGAAATGCTCTGTTATACTGTATATGGATAACATATGTTACATGTACCATCACTTAGGAGGTTGGAAAGAAATGCACAAACTAAGGGGGAGATTGTTAGTGTAAACAGAGGTGTTACCTCAGATGTTATCGCTGGCAGTCATGTGCTACCCGGCGAAAAATGTGTTATAGTTTTACATTTCTTTCCATAATAATTTTTATACTAATGTCCTAATATTATTGTCTAGATGGCTGTATTTTTTGTCCATATTTCAGGTTATATTAAGGTGGAAATTAAAGCTAAATACATGGAGACTGGATTAAAGAAGAGTTATTCATAAATGGTGATTTATGGATAACTTTCAACATCTTTAACATGTGGGTAAATGATAAAAACGTGGGAAGACTTATTCCAAGAAGTTGTTGCTGATTAAAATGAAGAGTACAAGCATGATGAAGCTCGGAGTGCAACTAGGCGAAGCATGGACTTGGGCTTCAAGTTTGTGGTTGAGAAAAACAAGGAAAGAGGACTAAGTCTTCCACAAAAATAGGGAAGCATGCTCAACACACTCTCCCACTCTCCCCACTCGCCAACAACAGCCTAAGGCTATTTATTTGAGTAGCCCTCAAGTCTTTGATGGCTATAAATAGTGCTAGGATGAATACTTTGTAATTAAGCCAAAATTTTACACACATCCAAAGTACAAAGAGCAAAGTACATCTTGGCTCGTTAGGTCCTCTCTCCCATACACTCTTTTAACACTCAAATACTTCGGGTTTGAGTGTGTTTTGGATAGGATAGGATCATCGTACTTTGTTTCTATTTTTGGTTCTATAGATCATATATTGTATTAGCTATAGGGAACCTTTTGACTTTGTAATTGGTACTCATATGAGTTAAGTAGCTATTTGGTCCCTAACCTTTAGACTTTTTTACGATTCAGTCCTTGAACCCAATTCGTTTACATTTCCGTCCTCAGACTACCTATTTCGCTTACAATCTCATCATTCCGTCCAAACTGCCGTTAAATTTTCCTATGTGTCACATTGACGTCATAAAAATGATGAGTTGGCACTAGACTTGGTCAAACTTTGGTGATATGGAAATTAAGGAGGGTAAAAGTGTACACTATTAAACTAAAGATACCAAAATTAATTCATATAATATAAAGGGCCTAAGGTAAAAATATTAATCACAAATAAACCCCTCCCCATTAATTACCCATTCCAACCGAGATCAAATTCAGAAACATACACATCTTCTTCCCTCTCTCCCACCTCCATTCTCCACCCTAACCCTATCCACCATGGTCGTCGCCTCCACCTCCCACACCACCCTTTATCTTCTCTGCCAATACCCATGCCAGGCCGCCGCCGCCGCCTCCTCCTCCCCCTCACACGATTCTTCTTCTTTTTCTCCTTTAACACCTATGCCAGCCTAACTTCCATAGCCGCCTCCTCTTTTCTTTCTCTAAAAATCTACAGATCCCTCTTCAGATCTAAGATCTAAATCTTGATCATTTCGTGATGGAGAAAAATCCCCTTTAACGCTCATGAAATCATCAACCTCACAATCCGACTCATCTCCACTATTGCTGCCACTTTAATCGCCGCCATCGCCATCGCCCTCTCCCTTCGTTTCTCGGTTTGGGCGTGTTAGAAAATTTCCTTGACAGATAGTCGAATCCGAGCCTAATTGGGTGAAAACATGATGAATTTGGATTTTTGAATTAATTGGGTGAAACATAATGGATTTGGATTTTTGAATTTTTGTTTTGCTTTTTTGGTTTTGATTTTGAGTTTGGGTTTAATTTTTTAAAGATCTTAACCCAGATTTGGATGCTAAGAGATTCGTACTGAATATGGTTGTTAGATCTAACTTAGATATCTCAGATCTGGTGATTTTGTTAAGCAATGGTGGTGGCGGTATTGTGGTATTGGTAGTGGTGGGTTTATTGTTCTTGGTCTTTTGATTTTTAAAACATGGTGATGGTGTGTTCATTGTTAGTAGTTATGGACTGGTGTTGGAGGTGGGTTGTTATTGGTTTGTGGACGGGATGTGGTGGTGGTGAACGGTGGGCTGATGGTTTGTGGACTGGATGTGGTGGTGGTGAACGGTGGGTTTTTTCGACGGAGGTTTCTGATTGGACGGTGGAGGAGGTGCTGGTTTGTGGTGGTCGGAGAGATGAGGCATCGAAAGGGGGGGGTGAGGAATTGTGATTTCTGAAGAAGGGGGAGTTCTACCCAGATTTGAGTTTGGGAGAGATGAGGGAGGAAGGAGATGAGGGAGGGAGTGCTTAAAGATGTTATGTAAAAAATTTCTATGGCCAAAAGTTTGATATTGTGCATTATCACCCCTTGTACTTCCACATCAGCTTTTTATGACATCATTGTGCCACATATGCACATTTAACGGAATTTTTAATAGAAATGAGACGGAAGGATGAGATTGTAAGCGAAATAGGTAGTCTGAGGACGGAAATGTAAACGAATTGATTTCAAGGACTGAATCGTAAAAAAGTCTGTTGGTCCCAAAGGGCAACAAGGGTATGAAAAATAGCTAGAGGGGGGGGGTGAATAGCTGTTTTAAAATTCTTTTCGTGCCCTTGATAAACTCAATTTCAAATGCGCACTTTATCAAATAAGTGTTATGATATGCGCCTATGTGAGTGAGTGAAATGCACAGCGGAATTTAGTAATGTATATAGGCGCAAAGTATGATAAACGGGGCGCACACACACTCTAAGTATTTTGGCTCAAAGTGGGTGAAATAAGAAACTAAGGCAAATGATATAACAAACACTACACAGTTCAATCAATCAATCTACAATGAATAAACAAACAAATGGTTAGATATGATATGAACTTGAAAGGAAATAGCAAGATAGTAAGTACGCGCTATTTGGAGAGGTTCGATCGGGAAAATGATCTACGTCCTCTACCAAGATGGTTAGTCTTGGATTTCTAATGGAGATCTTATATAATGAGAGAGTGTTACAAGTTACAATCGTTTGATCTTATACACTAACTCAAGATCTAATAGTCTATTAAAGAACAAATCCTAGACAATAACCGGTGTATCTCTAAAAGAGAGATCTAACTGATCAAACTTAAAAAGGTGCGTGTGTGATTTTAGATTCAAGGCTCTTTAGATCTTTGAGATTGAGAGCACAAGAAAACTAAAGTGTTTTTGCTTGAGGATCTGGGCTAAGGATGAAGTTATGAAGATGTTCTTGAGAATTCTGGAAATAACAAAGGCAATCTTCAAATCTTCAACAAATGCTTGAGAGAGAAATTCTTGAAATGCTTAGCAACTTCAAATGGTTGAAGTTATGGGGTATTTATAGTAGAGCCCCAAAAACTAGCCGTTGGAAATCCTTGGTGAGTCAGAGAAAGGACGGATGTGCTGTCGCTCATTGAGTGGAGCACGTGTCCTTTTATAGCCGTTAGACACATAACACAAATATGACCGTTATGGACAGGTGTCCTTAGATGCGGGTGCATACGTGTTATTTAACCACCGTTGGATCATTGGCGTAGTTTGAATCTTCTTCAAGTCTTCGAGTCTTCATTAAATCACTGAATGTTATTTCAACATTTATGCGCGTTGAGCTAAGGGGCGCGTAGACATAGCGTGCGCTGAGTCATCTGAGGCGCGTGAGTCAAGCTAGGCGCATTACTCATGCGCGCGCCTAAGGAGGCGCATGGCGCATGGGAGAGGCGCAT
This sequence comes from Campanula takesimana, assembly GCA_026119855.1. Lineage (NCBI taxonomy): Eukaryota > Viridiplantae > Streptophyta > Magnoliopsida > Asterales > Campanulaceae > Campanula > Campanula takesimana. Next base: position 286,894 of record JAOWBW010000865.1, read on the forward strand.
GGCGCGTGGCTCAAACTCAAAGTGATTTTCTTGAATCTTGATCTTCTTGCCCTATTCCTAAGCCTATTCTATTACAATGGACAACCTAAAAAAATGAAGTATAAATACTTCTTACATGTGGGTCTAAAGTCCATGAAATAAAACTTAGGTGATGGATCAATCAAATCTAATCAATCCTATTACATTGAAACTGAGATATAAGTGGGCATACCCAACAAAATCTAAAGGCCATGGACCAAATAGGTACTTAACTCGTACTCATATTGATTATAAGGTTTTCGCCATTTAGGCATCTCATGTTATATTTATATAACTTGAGAAAAATAATCCTTGTGCTTTTGTCCGCTGCAAAACTCTTTTACAAATTTATTTTTACTCGGGTGTGTGTATTCTGTCCGTGTGTGTTATCTGAAGTGTTACCTAGCACTTGAGGTAACACTTGTTCTCAGAAAGTAATTGACTAACAATTTCACTTAGAATTGCATTGAACCATACATTTTGATTCCTTGATTATACTTGAGCTTCACCTAGTATCTTATTCTGTTGGTTTCTTCTGTTTGACTTTACTATTATGCTTGAACATGGTAGTACATTTTGTAGATATACACACTATTGTCAGATCTTTGTGAAAGTATAGGGGGGAAATACCTTCTTTCTAAGAGTTTAGGAAAACATGTTTTTAAAATGCCCAGTGACATCTTTGTAAATAACCTGAACTTGTTTTAAAATACGCAGTGACATTTTCGTACGTAACCGGAACTTAATCTAATTCTAAAAATGTGGTGACATTTTTTTAAATAACTAAAACTTAATGAACATGTTGGCTCTTTTTAACACACGCCGGCTGTTATTAAATTCTGGAATAAGTGCCAGTTTTAAGACTTACACTTTGTAATATGAGCACTTGCACCCTTTTTGGAAAACCCATTTATCCTGCACTTGCATTTACGAGGGTGAGACGCCCTTTTTGGAAAACCCCCTAGTCCAACTCCATATCCTTAGTTGTAAGACCATCTACAATGGCAATTGTTTACGGTGTTGAATAGCCCATTCACACAAAATGCAAGGTTTAATGCCTACAATGGTGTGTTGAATGGGGTGGGATTTGTATTTTCGTTGAACCCATTCAACACTTGTGAATGGAGATATTGTCAGCCATTTTTGCCACGTGGCGCGACGCAAATGGGCGAGCCTGGCGCGTGGATTACAAGCGCCATGGAAGGCGCGTCACAGAAGGGCCATCCGTTTTTTTTTTCCTTGGTTTTGCCACTTGGCAATTCCCCATTGGCTGGCGATATTTTTACTTTTATCCCAATTATTTGAGCTCAATTATTTCACAGAAAATGTTTTTATTAAAAAAAAAAAACACCAAAATTCCTAAAAAAAAAAAATCTCTTTAAATTGACGTAAGTTTCATTGTATTTCGACAAAAAAAAAAAAACCATTTTTTTCTTGAAATGGTTCCCAATAATAACCATTTCAACACTAATCATAAAAATAAAGAATATAAAATAAATTTGAAGTAGTGGGGTATAGGATGATGAGTGAGAAAAGTGTTGAATGGGGATTAAACAAACCATTGTAGGGGTAAAAGTTGAATGGGTGTTGAATGGATTAGTTGGAAGAGAGAGAAGATGATGTGGAGGGATAAAGTGGGTGTTGAATGGAAATTTCTTGTTTACCCACTGTACATGGTCTAATGTTTTGCTCATTCATATGTACTCACTCTCCCCCGTCTCCCTCTTCTTTTGTAGTACTCCCTCCGGTCCAAAATAACTGTCTTTTTTTGCATTTGCACTACTTTTAAGAAATGTAATAATTATCATGACTTAGTGACAAAAATTCCAACTTTACCCCTATTAAGTGTGCAACTTTCTTACATTAATGTCTCACACTAAGATAATTAATAAAAGAGAACAAGTTTCAATGCAATGATAAAATAAACATTTAGCTCAAAAGTGAAAATTATTTTGGACCAAAATTTTGGTCCAAAAGTGACAGTTATTTTGGACCGGAGGGAGTAGTAGTTAGTTTGAATTAGTGTTCTAAAAGACGCCCGTCTAGGCCGCTTAGGCCCCGCCTAGGCGCTAGGCGTTCACAAAACGCCTAAATCCCGCCTAAGATATTATAACTATTTCGAATTCTCGGCCCCGCCTGATGTGAACCTTGCCAAGGATGACTAGACCCAAATCAAACGCGGAATTGTCGGATCGTTCTAACTCGGTTTCGATATGTGGAACCTCGACCTAACGCCTAATAGAGACGCAAACCTCGGTATAAGTGAAGCTGATGGAAGGTGGAACCTTGACCCGTTGTCTATATGTAGACAAGAACCTTGGTATAAGTGAAGACGCCACAAACGGGAATGGAAAGCCGTTTGATAAGTCAAGAGAACGAGCGCCACGAGAATCCTCTCGATAAGCTCAAAAAAGAGAAACACTCACAATTTATCATAAAACTCAACATTTCATATATTATTCATGAAAACTTGGCTATATATAGCCTCCTTGGAACAGTGGCGGACCTAGGATTTAGTATAAAGGGGGGCAAAATTGTTGGTAGTGGTGCCCTAGGCACGTTTAATAAACGTTGTAATTGTTATCATTTATTTCATATCAATAAAGAGATGTTTTGATTATTATTGTTGTTCATGTTTACTTATAATAATCCCTGTCCCTAGTACTTGTTAAGCACTAGTATAAAGGCTAAATGGTCATGGGATGATCATGTTAGATTTATGGGTACTTGTTTGGAACAAGGTACTGGACATGACCCGCCGTATGAGATTTATGTCATGGTCTATGTCGAACATATATCTCATATTAGTTATGTCATTCGAATCCTTAGACATGAAGTTATTATAGTCTTCCACTTGATGAACATTATGTTTGACATATTCAAACGCTACCTTTAACCGGGTAGTTATAAAGGGTATGATTGGCATAATCGGATTCCCGTTAGGAAGAATAATAAGCCAAATGGATTTGTCCCTTCCACGAGAGATGTTAAGCTTGGGCCTCTCGTAGGAATAATGTTGATGAAATGTTCGGCCGGACTCAAATGAATTGATTAGATCAATGTCATTTGGATTATCAACATATTCGGAATCGAGAAAGTATTGAACAAAACAAGTTGACTGTTTGACCATGACTTGTGTTCAATGACATCGTGGACAAAGGGATTATGACATATTCTAAAGGAATGCGAACTTGTATCTAGTTATACTATTTGGGTAGGTATGACGGTTTGCTAGAACCTAATCATATCTTATGGGATCATGTTTGAGCCCATTGCCAACTTAGTGTAATCCTAGAGGGTCACACACAAATAGAACGAATCGTAAAGGATAAATGGGAATTATGGAAAAATATCAGTGTTTGGCTCTGGCACGGTCGTGCGCCTTAAAATGGCACGGTCGTGCCATAAATCCAAACCAAGGCAAACCTATCGACATGATTGGCACGACCGTGCCAAATTACCAAGCACGACCGTGCCGAAAATGGGCGGCTGGGGAATTCGCGCGGACTAGATGGCACGACCGTGCTAGATTGTAGGGCACGACCGTGCCAGTCAAGTCGGCCAGAATTCCTTGTTGCCTAATTTGGTGACGGGATTTAGGTTTCCTAAGTCCTTAAGGGTTAAGGATTAGGACCTATTTAAGGATCCTTTTTACAGCCATTAGACATGTTGTTGTGAGTGCCTCCATAATGTTTTGAGAGGTTATTTTCTTGTTCTAAGATCCCAAAAGTGAAGAACAAGAATATTCATAATTCCATATAGTTCTTGCAATTGTGAAAGTGTGTTTCACAATTTGGTCTAGCAACCAAGATCAAGAAGTTGCTTGATATTCGTTCATGGTGTGGATACCGCTAGAGGGTGAAGCTCATCATCTTCAAGGTTCGCGTTCTTGATCAAGTTTCAAAATCTCCACCAAGTTCAAAAGCTAGAAATCAAAATCATCAAGGGTTAGTTTTTCTGATATTCATCTTATATGTATTTGACTTAATCACATGAATGGATCTATGGCTTTGGGTTTCATTAAAAATTAAATGCTTTATTCCGCTGCGCATGTTACTGCGAAACCCAACAGTGGTATCAGAGCCCCGTTCATGTTGATTATTCCAATACTAAGATCATGTTGTGTGTATATAAATTGTTTATGTGCCTAGCATGATATGAATATTGGATTACATGATGTTTATGTGTTATGTGATTTTATGTGGTTTATTGTTTTAGGAACTTTAATCGCACTATTCAATCGCAATAAAAATTATGGTGGATTTAAAATTGTTTGGATTATCAATTTTTGATTGGATCAAAGTTTTGATATTCTAGGGATTCAAGAATAAATTGTTTATTCAAGGTTTTGTTGATCATGGTGATTGGATCACCAAAAACACCAAATCCTTATTGAATCGGGAAAAACAATTTTGAGACAAATTTTGGAACTTTAAAATTTTGATTTTCGGAAGGGTCCGACCGGACCCATACCTTGACCCGGCCTGACCTAGGGTTTGGCGCGGGGTAGGGCTTGGGTCTTGGGTGTGGATCTTGGGTTTAAATTTCCTATTTGTTTTAGTCTTGTGAGTCTAAGATTGGTTCAAGGTTTGGATGGCTAATCTACGTTCATCGAGATTGTGTTTCCCAAACTTGATCGCAATCGAAGTTTCAAAGATAAAACGAAGTTAGAATTATGAAGAGTTCATAATTGCTAAAATTAAGAAACAAAGTTCTTGATTCAAAGATTGGAGATCCATGTGGAATTGTGAATGCAATTGGCCTACGTTCATCGAGACCATCTATTGCTTAGTTTCGGCCACATGGACTACTTTCTTGGTTTCTTGAATTAGTGCGGAATTGTGGATGCCATATGGCTTAGTTTCGGTTAGTTTCGGCCGCACTTCTTGTTGTCTTGATTTGGAGATGATAACCAAAGTTCAAATAGTCTCATCCTCATAATTATAGAGAAACTAATGACACATAAATATTATGCTTAAATTAATGGAGATTAATTTAGTGGCTAAACTTGATGTGTAACATGTTTATATTATGTGCTCATAAATGTGTTATATGCTATATGTGATGAACCTTCAAAGAAAGTTTTAAGTCTTTTATTGCCATGCCATGATTAAAACACTTGTTTATACATGGGTAATTTTGATGTGGATTCGCCTCCGCGAAGTGCATTAACTTTATTCATGTATGAGCAAGATGAGGTTCATTAATTTAATGTGGGCTTGCCTCCGCAAGGTGCGTTAAATTGAATGGTTCCTATGCGTTTAAAATGGTTGGACTTAATTAGGCGTCAAAACAGTTTTGGGCCTATGCAAAAGATGAGATTAAACATGCTTTTTGAAATTGGATTTCTCAAAGAATCTCATAAAAGAATCTAAGAATCATATGGGATATGATTGACATGATTGTCTACCTAATTAATTTAGTTTTTGAGCGGTCCGCCTCCGTGGACTCAAAAGTTAAATTAAAGTTGGATCTTATTATAAGAAGATTATATAATTTAGTGGGAGTATTTTGTTTGGAAAAATACATTGTTTATCTCTTTAATAAAAACCGGTACTTATTAAATTTTGGAAATTTTGCATATTTGTAGATAATGACTAATAACACTCAATCAATGTCGTTGCGATCGATCCTTGAGAAGGATAAGCTCGAAGAGAATGGTACTAACTTTATGGATTGGATCCGAAGCATAAGAATCGTTCTTAGGCAAGAAGATAAGTTGTACATTCTCGATGGGCCTCTCCCTGCCGAACCACCGCCTACTGCCCCTAGGGTAGAAAGAGACAATTACAAGAAACATCGTAATGATTCTAGAGATGTAAGTTGTCTCATGCTTGCTGCTATGTGCTCAAAACTCCAACAAAGTTTGGAACATTTGGAAGCCTATGAGATAGGCGTGGAGTTGAGGACCATGTTTCAAGAGCAAGCTAGGCAAGAGAGGTACAAGACCATTGTTGCATTCACTACTAGTAAAATGAATGAAGGGCAACAAGTGAGTCCTCACTTTCTTAAAATGAAAGGTTATGTAGAGCACCTTGAGAAACTTGGCTATCCAATCCCATTGGAGCTAGCCACGGATCTCATTCTTAATTCATTGCCTAAAAGTTATAATCAGTTTGTGATGAATTATAACATGCATGGAATGGATAAGAATCTCTCTGAGTTGCATGGGTGCTCAAAACTGCAGAGATGAAAATTGTGGAGAAAGGTTCTCCCGTGCTTTTGGTTCATGATGGGAAGAAGCCTAGTGCCAAAGGAAAGGGTAAGGCAAAAGTTGTCAAACCCAAGATAAGCAAGGCAAAGGTTGCCAAGGCTTCTGAGGCAAAACCCGATACACAAAAGGATGCAATTTGTTTCCATTGTCAAGAAATTGGTCATTGGAAAGTAATTGCAAGGCTTTCTTGGAAGAGCAAAAGAAGAAGAAGGGCAGCAAGGCTGCGTCGACTTCAGGTATCTATATGATAGATATTCTCCTTTCTACCACTGATTCTTGGGTATTGGATACCGGATGTGGTTCTCACATTTGTCTAAATGTGCAGGGACTAAAGAATAGGAGACTGCTTAAAGAAGGTGAAGTAGATCTACGCGTGAGAAATGGAGCAAGAGTTGCTGCATTAGCCGTAGGGACTTATGAAGTCACTTTACCTTCCGGATTAATTCTTGTTTTGAACAATTGTTATTATGTTCCGGATTTAAGCAGAAATATTATTTCAATTTCTTGTTTGGATAATGAAGGTTTTAAGTTTCTTATTGAGAATAAGAAATTTTCTATTTATTTAAATGATGTGCTTTATGGTATTGCTAATTCATTTAATGGCCTTTATATCTTGGATGTCAAGAATGAAAATAATGACAATGTCTATCATGTAAATAAGAAATCTAAACCTAATGATGTAAATCATACTTATTTGTGGCATTGCCGTCTCGGTCATATTAATGAGAAGCGTATCTCAAAACTCCATGGGGACGGACTTTTAGGTTCATGTGACCTCGAGTCATATGATACTTGTGAGTCGTGTCTTCTTGGAAAAATGACTAAGACACCTTTTACCAAGTTGGGTGAAAGGGCAAGCGACTTATTGGGGTTGATACATTCCGATGTATGCGGACCATTAAGTAGCAATGCTAGGGGAGGATTTCAATACTTCATAACCTTCACTGATGATTATAGTAGATTTGGGTATGTTTACCTAATGAAACATAAAAGTGAAGCGTTTGAGATATTTAGAATATTTCAAAATGAAGTAGAAAAGCAACTTGGCAAAAGTATTAAGGCACTTCGATCAGATCGTGGTGGAGAATACTTGAGTCAAGAATTTGATGATCATCTAAAGAATTGTGGAATAGTTTCACAATTGACTCCAACCGGAACACCACAATGGAATGGTGTGTCCGAGAGGAGGAATCGGACCTTGTTAGACATGGTTCGATCAATGATGAGTCAAGTTGATCTTCCAATATCCTTTTGGGGTTACGCCCTAGAAACCGCTGCTTTTACACTAAATCGTGTTCCAACTAAATCGGTTCAAAAGACTCCATATGAGATGTGGAGCGGAAAGAAGCCTTGTCTGTCTTTCATGAAGATTTGGGGTTGCGAAGCTTTTGTCAAAAGACGTCTCTCAGACAAACTTGCACACAAATCTGATAAATGTATTTTCGTGGGATATCCTAAGGAAACTAGAGGATATTACTTTTACAACCGTGAGGACAACAAAGTGTTTGTTGCCCGAACTGGTGTCTTTCTAGAGAAAGAGTTTCTCTTCAAAGAAATCAGTGGGAGTAAAATAAATCTTGAAGAAATTCGAGACCCAGAAAATAACATTGAACCAATAGTGAACAAGAACAAGAACCACAAGGAGTTGTGGAAACTGTTCAAAATACACAAGCAACTCGCAGATCTAGTAGGTTACGATCCGAGCCCGAGAGATATGGATTTCTCGTAACGGATAGTAATGAGGTAGAAATCATTGAGAATGATGAACCATCAACCTACCAAGAGGCGATGTCTTCTCCTGATTCGGACAAGTGGCTTGGAGCCATGGAATCCGAATTGCAATCCATGCAAGACAATCAAGTTTGGAATTTGATTGATGCGCCCGAAAGTGTAAAAACCATAGGATGCAATTGGGTCTTCAAGAAGAAGACTGACATGGATAGGAAGGTGCATACTTACAAAGCTAGGCTTGTAGCGAAGGGTTATAGGCAAGTTCATGGTATTGACTATGATGAGACCTTTTCACCCGTAGCAATGATCAAGTCTATAAGAATTTTGCTTGCCATTGCCGCATATCATGACTATGAAATATGGCAGATGGACGTCAAAACCGCTTTCCTGAATGGAAAACTCCAAGAGGATGTGTATATGACACAACCAAAAGGTTTTGAACAAAATTCTAAGGTATGCAAATTGCAGAGATCCATCTATGGATTGAAGCAAGCTTCTAGAAGTTGGAATCTCCGTTTTGATGAATCGGTCAAAGAGTTTGGTTTCATCAAGAACGAAGATGAGCCTTGTGTATACAAGAAGATTAGTGGGAGCATAGTGCTATTCCTTGTTTTATATGTGGATGACATATTGCTCATTGGAAACGATATTCCTACACTTCAGTCTGTGAAGACTTGGTTAGGAAAGTGCTTCGCAATGAAAGATCTGGTGAAGCCGCATATATTCTTGGCATTAAGATCTATAGAGATAGATCAAGAAGGCTACTTGGTTTAAGCCAAAGTACATACATTGACAAGGTCATTAGAAGATTCCGTATGGAAAATTCTAAGAGAGGCACCTTGCCCGTGTTACATGGAGTTTCTCTAAGCAAGACTCAATGTCCTAAGACAAAAGATGAGCGTGAGAAAATGAATGATGTTCCATATGCTTCGGCAATTGGGTCCATCATGTATGCCATGATTTGTACTAGGCCGGATGTATCTTATGCTTTGAGCATGACAAGTAGATATCAATCCGACCCTGGCGAAAATCACTGGATAGCTGTAAAAGCGATTCTTAAGTACTTGAGAAGAACTAAAGACTCGTTTTTGGTCTATGGAGGAATGGAAGATGATCTCATTGTAAATGCTTACACGGATGCAAGCTTCCAAACCGACAAAGACGATAGCCGATCGCAATCGGGTTTTGTGTTTATGTTAAATGGTGGAGCTGTACGCTGGAAGAGTTCCAAGCAAAGTACAACCGCTGATTCTACAACAGAAGCTGAGTATATTGCTGCATCGGATGCTGCAAAGGAAGCTGTTTGGATTAAGAAGTTCATAATTGAACTTGAAGTGGTTCCTAGTATTGCTAATCCAATAGACCTTTATTGTGATAATAATGGTGCTATTGCTCAAGCAAAGGAACCAAGAGCACATCAGAAATCCAAACACATACTTAGGCGTTTTCATATCATTCGAGAGATCGTTGATAGGGGAGACGTAAATATATGCAGAGTACCTACTGATGACAATGTTGCGGACCCGCTAACAAAGGGACTTCCACAAGCTAAACATGATGGTCATGTTAGGTCCATGGGTATTAGATACATGGGAGATTGGGCCTAGGGCAAGTGGGAGATTGTTGGTAGTGGTGCCCTAGGCACGTTTAATAAACGTTGTAATTGTTATCATTTATTTCATATCAATAAAGAGATGTTTTGATTATTATTGTTGTTCATGTTTACTTATAATAATCCCCGTCCCTAGTACTTGTTAAGCACTAGTATAAAGGCTAAATGGTCATGGGATGATCATGTTAGATTTATGGGTACTTATTTGGAACAAGGTACTGGACATGACCCGCCGTATGAGATTTATGTCATGGTCTATGTCGAACATATATCTCATATTAGTTATGTCATTCGAATCCTTAGACATGAAGTTATTATAGTCTTCCACTTGATGAACATTATGTTTGACATATTCAAACGCTACCTTTAACCGGGTAGTTATAAAGGGTATGATTGGCATAATCGGATTCCCGTTGGGAAGAATAATAAGCCAAATGGATTTGTCCCTCCACGGAGAGATGTTAAGCTTGGGCCTCTCGTAGGAATAATGTTGATGAAATGTTTGGCCGGACTCAAATGAATTGATTAGATCAATGTCATTTGGATTATCAACATATTCGGAATCGAGAAAGTATTGAACAAAACAAGTTGACTGTTTGACCATGACTTGTGTTCAATGACATCGTGGACAAAGGGATTATGACATATTCTAAAGGAATGCGAACTTGTATCTAGTTATACTATTTGGGTAGGTATGACGGTTTGCTAGAACCTAATCATATCTTATGGGATCATGTTTGAGCCCATTGCCAACTTAGTGTAATCCTAGAGGGTCACACACAAATAGAACGAATCGTAAAGGACTAAATGGGAATTATGGAAAAATATCAGTGTTTGGCTCTGGCACGGTCGTGCGGCTTAAAATGGCACGGTCGTGCCATAAATCCAAACCAAGGCAAACCTATCGACATGATTGGCACGACCGTGCCAAATTACCAAGCACGACCGTGCCGAAAATGGGCGGCTGGGGAATTCGCGCGGACTAGATGGCACGACCGTGCTAGATTGTAGGGCACGACCGTGCCAGTCAAGTCGGCCAGAATTCCTTGTTGCCTAATTTGGTGACGGGATTTAGGTTTCCTAAGTCCTTAAGGGTTAAGGATTATGACCTATTTAAGGATCCTTTTTTCAGCCATTAGACATGTTGTTGTGAGTGCCTCCATAATGTTTTGAGAGGTTATTTTCTTGTTCTAAGATCCCAAAAGTGAAGAACAAGAATATTCATAATTCCATATAGTTCTTGCAATTGTGAAAGTGTGTTTCACAATTTGGTCTAGCAACCAAGATCAAGAAGTTGCTTGATATTCGTTCGTGGTGTGGATACCGTTAGAGGGTAAAGCTCATCATCTTCAAGGTTCGCGTTCTTGATTAAGTTTCAAAATCTCCACCAAGTTCAAAAGCTAGAAATCAAAATCATCAAGGGTTAGTTTTTCTGATATTCATCTTATATGTATTTGACTTAATCACATGAATGGATCTATGGCTTTGGGTTTCATTAAAAATTAAATGCTTTATTCCGCTGCGCATGTTACTGCGAAACCCAACAAAAATTGCATAAGGGGGCCAAAAATAAAATGTTAGTGTATTTTTATTTTATATCTAAAAGGGGCAAAGTTCACTAAATTGCACTAACACCCCTAACTTTTACAAAAAATTACACTTGTAAAAAAAAAAAAAAAAAAAAAAAAATCAAACGGGGGGCCGTGACCCCCGAAAGGGTGTACCTAGGTCCGCCCCTGCCTTGGAACATCCCTCCAAGATAGGATAACTATGTAATAAATGTATAGATAAATCCTAAGGATGTGTTCACACTTATTTTCACATGTGAGAAATGCAAGTACAAATAAGGGGAGATCAACCTATAATGTGAACTAAATAACTAAATGAATCTAGAGGCAAAATGTAAATTCCCGTCTATGAATACCACTCTTTGATAAATCAGCCATAACTTCTGCTAGAAAACTCCGATTAAGGATCCGTTTGGTCCGGTAGAAACTAGAATTCCGTGGCTTTTCGAAAATATATTATAAACCTTATTTGAGTGTCTAGAACATTCAGACGGCTTGTTGAAGTTGACCCAAAAATCTAGACAATGCTGAAAATACCAAACATGCTCAAAATGCCAAAAACAACTTATCTAAAGACCATGGCCATGGAATGAACCATAAGTAGGCCATTGTTAGGGCTGAAAATCCACTTAAATAGTGGTAATTATTGAGTTTCCATATCTCTTTGTGTTGTCCCAACCATGCTCGCATCACCGCCTAAGTCCCGTTTAAACTCCGCCTAGGCGCTAGACCCTGCTGCGGCGCCTAGCGACCGCCTAGCGCTTTTTAGAACCTTGGTTTGAATTAATGCTGAGACAATAATTTATTTGACTTTTAATAATCTAAATGAAAATCTGAAACTTGTTTTTAATTAACCATTATACATATTATCAATAACAAGTTTTAGATTTTTATTAGGATAGTTAAAAGTATCCTAATATATTACCTTAAAGTTCATTCAAGCTAACAATGGTAAAACAAGGACTAACTTTTTGGAACGGAAGTAGGGAGTAAAAGTTTGTGTACAATTTAGTTGACCATTTTTTGTGTCAACCTTGAACTCGCTATTTTTATGTCTTGACACATGCATTACTTCTTCATCCACTACAAGAAAAATGACTTTTGGGGACGGACTTTGTGACAACCTTGAGACGGTGGTATAGAAGTTACACGTCAAAATATACTTGCATCCAAAGGGTTTCTGAAAAAGTATTTTTGTGACCCAAAGTATGTCACATGGAATGTCACAGTTTTTTTGTGGAATTTAGGAGCTAAACTTTCCCGGTAAAAAATCGTTTCTGACATAGCAATTTTGATTTATCACAAATTTCAGTAGTCACAAAAGTAATTTGAGCTGTCACTAGAGCCGTCAATTCGGGACCGTCCCGCTATATATATGGGACGAGACGGGACAACATTTTCTTATCCCAAAAAAATGCGGGACTATTCGGGACGGGACTATTCGGGACGGGACTATTCGGGACGGGACGTCCCGCATTTTACAAAAGCCCAGCACCAATTAAAATTAACCGAAGTCCAATTTAAATTTAGCCCAAGTTGCAACAAACCCAATTCATTTCCAATTTTCCATTTTGCCGAGTCAAATCACCCCCCCCCCCCCGGTTCAATTCATCAGTCGACACTCATTGCTCATAGTCATTACTCATCTCATCAACTCACTAACCCTAATCCGCTCTAGCCGACCGACGGCTCCCACACCGACGGCGACGGCCATTAAATTTTCTAGCATTTGCGACGGCGACGGCCATTAAACTCCTAGTCCCTGCCTCAGAGCGAAACCTAGCTTCATCTCGCTGTGCAAGCCGCCGATCTTCGATCACCCTTCCGGCTTCCGGTAACCGTATACTCTCTCCGATTAAATTTTTCTCATCTCAACTGCTCGTACGTTTATTTCATTGCTTTGATTTTGTTATGAACTTGCAAATGTTGGGAATTTTTATTTTTATTTTTTTATTCTAAGGTTGACAAATGTTGGGATTTTTTTTTTTTTTTTTTTTTTGTTGGGAACAAACTTGCTGGAACAAACTTCTTTTTTGTTGTTGTTGTTGTTGTTGTTGTTGTTGATGGGAACAAACTACAAAGTAACAAACTTAGAAGCCTGGAAGTTCCAGGCTGGAAGTTCGAACTGGAAGCCTTACTAAGGTCCAGTCTCTGTACTCTTTTTTTGTTGTTGTTGTAAACATTGAATTATGTTAGAGTGGTGGCTTAATGTTTACTTAAACTTGAAAAATTGGCATTTATTGTGATCGGGTTATCGCGTCAACTAATCCCGTGTTCGTCCCGTATTGTCCCGCGTCCCGAGGTGATTTGGGATGGGACGGGGAATCTCCGTCCCGCGTAAAATTAGGCCCGTCCCGTCCCGTATAGATAGCGGGATAACATAGTTTTGTCCCGTCCCGTCCCGTTATCCCGAATTGACGGCTCTAGCTGTCACAGTAGTTTTATACGCGGCTAAAGTGAATATTTAGCGGGAAAATAATTACTGCGACAAGCTAATTGATACCTTGGATGAGTATAGTAGTCACAAAGTTTTTACCAGGATTTAATTTATTTATTTTTTCAATGTTATCGGGATCACAATTTCAAAGATCGTGATTTCATTTTTCTTATACTATTCTTTAGGACCTTTTACTTATACTATTCTTTAGGACCAGTCCTTTCACTACAAATTCATTTATTAACCACTTTAAGCTTCATACAAAATCAATTTAAATATGGGCCATCTAAAATTTGGGGCACTTTGGTCCTTTTTGTGGGTTGATTAAAACTTATTTGTAAGTATTTTATTAAAACACATGATAGTATCATACAGATTCTAATTCTCAACTTTATTTAAAATTGGTTTAAAGTTATATAAAAAAAATTGAGTGCAAAGCAACAACAAAGGCTCAATATCAACACGATTCCCAGCTAAACGTGCACTAGGTCAACTTAATTAAACTTTTACTATAATTTTATGAACAAGGATACTTCTATATGCAATTATAAAAATTATTATTGTTTCATCGTTAAGAATATCTATATATATATAAAGACTCAAGTCATTAGAGCCCCTTTCTATTCCAGTTTCCCTCCAAAACTCTAACCTAGACTATATTTTGGTCAGATACATTAGCTCCAATTTTAATTGTCAAAAATACAATTATTACAAATCCCCAAAAGATCTCTTTCTCGACTTTTCTTTGTCCTTAATAAGTCCCAGCATAATGAATATCAACATTAATAGTTTAATAGACAAATTAAATGATGCGTTTATATTGGGTTTTACTATTTACATATATTTTTTTATTAAAAAAATTGTGCAAAAAACTAAAATATTTAACTAACCAAATAATTATGAAACGGTAGTTACATACACATCATTTGTTTTTATTGTTTTTCCTCTGGCTTTTATTTTTCAAATATTATTGGATTAACCAATTGTTAGTATAGAAATGTCAAGTCAAAATATTACATTTCCTAATTGTACAAACGAATCTACAAAAATATATTTTGATATATATCTAATCTGTTTTGTTAAAATGTATATCTAATCTTTTTTACCATGCTCTACTAATTTTTTACTAATCTACTACAGTATTGATGTAGTAGCCTATTTTTCTTCTACATAGAGTCATTAATGTTTTTTAAGCATATCGTTATTATAGTTCTCTTAAAAGCTGAAATTTTAGTGACCATTTTTTAAAAGAGTAATACTATAAGTTTAAATTTAAATGAGTGTTATTTAGGTGAACTTTCAAAAAAAAAAAAAAAAAAAAAAAAAAAGAAAAAAAAAGAAGTATTATTTGAGACGGTCTCACACATGAGACGAGTCTTGATGAGAGAGGAAATGGGCTTGCACTGCCCCGCTCATAGGGGGCAAACCAATTACTCTCTCAACGAGATCCGTCTCACATGTGAGAATGTCTAACACAAGTTTTTATCATAAAAAGCTGATAAATAAAATCATGGGAAAGTAGTTTAAAAAACTAAGATAATTAATTTATATTGAAATTAAGTTAATTTTTTGGGTAATAAATTATTTATTTATAGCTAAAACAATAAACAAATGGTTTCTTTTATTATTTTATTTTTTCTAAAAGGCTATAAGATACTTTTTTTTCAAGAAAAACAATTTTTTAATAGTTATGCAAATAAAATGAGACAGTTATAATGATTATATTTTTTTTTCATTTATAAAAAAAATAAAAATTGGCCGTGCGTTTAACGCACGGGTGTTAGACTGGTTATTAATAATATCTTTTAGAATTGCATAGAGATAATTAGATTTCTATAATATTATGATTAAAGTTCAATTGAGTTGATACGAAAAGTCAAATTATACACTTTGATAAAAAAAAAAAAAAAAAAAAAAAGCTGGGGAATATTAAAGTTAAAAGAAAGAGGTTTACAAAATTGGGTGTCTACCAAGAATTTTAAGTGGAAGTCTTGTGTGAGACGGTCTCACATATGAGACGGACCTTGCATGAGAAAATAAATTTCTTGCCGGACCCCGCTCATAGGGGGTAAATCGTCTACTCTCTCAAAAAAACCCATTTCACGAGTAAGACCGTCTCACACAAGTTTTTGTCGAATTCTAAAGTTTATTAATAGTATTGTTTATATTGCATCAATAACAATCTTTACCTTTTCTTAGAAAATAACTTTTTTCATTTGTTCTTATCAAAATTTAATCAACTCCCCTTCGTTAGGAACCTTTGCCTTCTATTCATTTTGTTGAGAGCCTTATGCGATATTTGTATTTATTGTTGTGTCAATGTTTGAGATGCTTGGTTGGGAAATTATAGTCGACCTAAATGCATTACCGTGTCGTGTCTTCAACGCCAAATTTTTTCCATGTGGGAATTTTCTAAAGGCCATTGTTGGGCCGTGACCAAATTCTGCTTGGAGAAGCATTTGCGCATCATATGTCACTATTTGTAACGGCATTCAATGGAAAGTTGGTTCAAGGATGGGCTTCATTAAACAAGATGAGTTAGGCTTTTTCTTTGTGACGGACAGTTTGCGGTTGATTGCAAGTATTTGTAAAAATCTTCAACTTTGGGATGAGCCTCCGACAGTTGTGGACTGTCGTCTTATTTTAATTTGTTAATGATATTTATGTTGTTTGGTTTAAAAAAAATTAGTACAAGTGGATTATTAGTAATTTGGGCACGTGTAATTCGCTATTTCATATTTGAACCAAACCTAATACTCTCTCCGTCTCAAAATAGATGTCGTTTTGGAGTGTTTCACATGGAAAGCACATTAGTTAATTTAGCTCTAAATTTTGGGTGAAACTAACGAAATTATCAACTACATTCAATTGTAAGACAAAGTGATAATCAATTTAAATTACAGGGACTAGTAATCAACTACTATTCAATTTTATATTCTATTTGGACTTTTTATCAGTTTTCCGGACGTGGGATAAACATCTAGCCAGAATTGAACTGATTGGGGTAGCAGGTTCAAAGAACGCTGTCTAGGGTTTTCTCCGCTCCGATTGTGAAGTCGCCAACATTGGAGGAATATACTGCAAGATTGAGGTTTGATTCAGCTTTCTCCTTATCCATGTAATTTTACCTCTGTTTCTTCATATACGTGTTTTTCTGAAATCAATTAAAATTAAGTTTCTATTCTTGTATGAAACAGTATGAAGATTGGTGTGAATTCATGGGTTGCTTGTCTAGGAAAGAGTAATGTTGATGATTATACAGTTTTTTGTTTGGACTTTCTTGGTTTATTTTCAAGTGTAACGTCAATTTTGCTAAATATTGTTGGAGAATCTTATTATTGATTAGAATTTTTTATGTCTAATATCGTTGATTTCACTAATTATTTATGCCTTTTGATTGCTCAAAAAAAAAAAAAAAAAAAAGTACCCCTCCATTTTAAAATAAACTTCTCATTTCATTTATTAAATTAGTAATAATGGGAAGTGTTCATGAAAAAAATGCTTTTTAAAGCCTCTAAAAATATTTTATCCACTTGATCTGGTTTTTAATTTAGGTTAACGAATGATGTGAAAAGCTAAGTCGTCAGTGGTAGGGGGCGGTGTGAAGGAGGGGCATGAAACGTGTACAATTTTCCTCTCATAATTTATATAGTACCATCCAAAATGACTTTAAATGATAGTATTAGCCACCCATATTAATAGTGAAAAGTTAATTTAGTAAAAATAAATAAAAATGTGAGCAACAATCTTCCACTGTTCCACTTAATGCATTTTTAAAACAAAAAACGGAGTACTAAATGAACACTTCAATTTGATCTTGAAGTAGTTTTTAAATCATAAACAAACAATTTGTAAAAGTAAAAGGCCCCAGTCCATACTTGAATGTTTCAAAATGATCTAATCCTTTTTTTTTTTGTTAAAATAATAATTTCATTTTGAATTAAATAGTAATTTAATATTACTGTACAATGCATAATTAAGTAAAAACATAAGTATTAAAATTTGTACTAATTAAATGAAAAAGCGAGTAATCAATTGAGTCTATACAACAAACTTAGCAGATTGTCACTTAGGCAAGTTCTCCAGATTCCAGAACTAACTGTTGTAGTTAAAAAAAAAAAATTAAAAAAAAAATTATCAATAGCTCCCCCAAATTCTCATTTACTACAATTTTGCTCCCTCTCTCTAGTCTCTATAGCCACATTTTCTTCCTCTCCCTAAGGGTCCGCTCTCTCGAGTTTTTAACTCAGTTCATGGGGAAAGAAGAATAATTTATTTCAATCTATATCCATCTTTTTGTGTACTCTCATTCTTTTTGTTTGCTAATTGAAGTTGTAATCAGAGCTCCGTCCTGTGCCACAAATCATGTTTAACAATGTTCAATAGTAGATACAAATTCATTTTTTTTAACATTTTTTGAACAAAAGAAAGCACATCTAAATTATTTCCAAAACAAAAGTAGCCATTTCCGAAAGAGCAAAACAAATGTATCCAATTAAATTTTTAAACATGGAATAGATATATAAATCTAAATTTATATGAATCACTTGTATTTTTGATTGAGTCGATTTTTTTTAACATCACATATAAAAATCGTATCATTCATATCTGTAGAAAATGTTTATATTTTTTAAGGAGGGTAGGAGGAATGCGATAAATTAAGTTTTTTATTATTAGGATAAATACTTTCCAGTTAGTAACTTTCCATATTTCCAATTTACACCCATCCTTCTATACTCTTACTCATTTCTAATAAAATAAATAGTTTTTAATTCAATTATAAATACAATGCAACATAGTAATTCCTTATTCTTTGCAAGGGATATTTAAAATGAATTTTTTCTTTTACTAAAAAATATGATTATTAAAATTAATTAATTTGTTAGGTTTCTACCGTATATCTTAAGTTCCTTGTATGTAATTTATATTATGTAAGCACGGTTATAAATGTGATATGAAATTATTTTTCCAAGGGAATGTCATATGGAATTCTTACAAAAAGAAAAAGTAAAGGAAATGTGATATGCAAAGTAAAAAGAATAAGTAAAGGAAATACTGTATTTTGTAGACAATTTAACTAACATTAAGTTTGGATAGTTAGAAGGTTGAAACTCACCAAATACAGTCCATACAATACCCTGTATCAATACCCTATATCACCTTTTGCGATTTCTGCACCAACAAAAGAAAATAAAAAGCTCAATTTTATATTTTATTAAATTTAAAATATATACACTAAACTTTATAAAAATATTTTTGAAATTTTTAAAGTAAAATTAAAAGGAAAATGTAAAGGAAACATTTTTTGAAGCAAAGGAATCATTTTGTAGACAAATAAAATGAAATTCTATATGTTCATATAATATGCATAGATTACTTGCGTATCTTTAAAAATTAATTTGGTTATAATAGAAAAGAAAATACCAGTGAATTGAATCAAATTGTTTTCTTTTTAAATAAAACCTCCATACCAGGAAAGAAAGATAGTCCCTCTTTTTTCGTTGTTACTACGAGGGAACTTTGAGCAATTATAAAAGTTACTTATAATTATGTTAATGTGAATCTAAAAATTGGTATTAATGGTATTTATAATGGTGTATCAAGAATAATTTCAAAAATTTCATTAAAATAATTGAAAATAGCCTTAATTATTGCTCAAAGTTCTTTCGTAATAACCTTGAAAATAGGGGGACTATCATTCTGGGACAGAGAGAGTATTTAGTTAACAAAAAATTAACCATCCCGTTCCTAGTAAGTTTCCTTTCTCTTTCAATTTACGTTTCTCTTAAAAATCGCCCCAAATACAACTCCTCTACCTTTCTGTTTGAGTAAGTCTCTTGTAAAACGCGTTTACACTAGGCTTAGTGTAAAACGTGTTTTATTAATAACGGCAAGTAGGGTTTAAGAGATACGGTGGCATAAGTGTAAATATTTGAAACTTATGAAATCTCAGGAGGCATATTTAAAACTGCAGGAGGCATATTATGAAAATGAAGGAGACATATTTTTGAAACTCCACATCAGGCACTTTGTAAAACCATAACAGGCATTTTTTTCAAGGAGGCACTTCTAAATTTTAAAACTGGAGGAGGCATATTTTTATACTGCAGGAGGCACATTTTAAACTAGAGCAGGCATTTTTTTTTTCTTTAAAAAAGACAATGTTAAAAGTTCAAAAAAAATCTCAGGAGGCATGTTTTGAAACTGCAGGAGGCACATTTTTTTAACTAGAGCAGGCACTTATTTTTTCTCAAAAAAGGCACTGTTAAAAGTTCAAAAAAAGTGCCTCCTCTAGAGTTAAAACATGCCTGCTCTAAAAAAGTGTCACCTCTAGAGTTAAAATATGCCTGCTGTGAAGTATTAAAAAATGTCTCCTCTTGTTTTAAAATGTGCCTGCTGAGATTTTCATGAGTTTCACTTATTTACAAAATTGCCACCGCGTCTTTTAATCCCTCTTAAGTCGTTATTTGAAAAACACGTTTTACACATAGTTAGTGTAAAACGCGTTTTTTACAAGATTTTGTCTTCTGTTTTCTCTTCACTCTTGTTATTTATGAGAAACATTTTCTCTTGACAAAATTCTACCCAATTGAAGAATAAGCACATGTGTCAAGGACATAGTGGCATCCTCTTATTTCCATTGCCCATAGCCGCCAACCTTGTTCTTCTTCAATCATCGCCCCACCACCAACATATGCCACCCTTCAACTTCAAACCGCCCCCAGATTACAACCTACCCTCACCTATTGCTCCTTCCAAACCAATGCATAACGCCATTTCTCTCTGCTTTTACATTTAGGAGACACTCTACAACCAATCATCAACCTCATGCTAGTCTGTATAACTGTTTGGTCAAATTAGCAATTCAACTTGAAGAGAAGGAATTGGGTATAATGGAATGTAATTGTAAAACAATTCAAGAATAAATGAACACGGAGTTTAACGAGGAAAGCCCTTGAACAACTTGTTCGCCGGCATAAAACCTCAAAAATGAATTATTATTAGAAATGGTGATGAACAATGAGAAGAATAAAAATAAAAGCTCTGAATAATCGTAATGGTGTGCGTGTGTGTTACAAGAAATGTGTGAGCTATTTATGCTAAGAAGATCAATCACGAACTGATTAGGAGGTCTTGATTTTCGGATGGTTGGTTAGGCATTTTCCATTGATAAGAGTCTTAATTTGACTTGGTCTTTGAGTCTTGATTTGATCACGTGCGATAGAGATCATGTCCCACTTCTTTTATTTGTATTCCTGGAAAAATGGATAAGATATATGATTCAAATAAAACTTGTTAGTAAAATATACCTGTAAGTCTGTATGGTGACAACTTGAAGGATCAAGATGTTGTGCCAAGTTGAGACATTCAAGATGGGCATGCAGATAAAAAATTCTACCCCAAACAATTGCCCCTGATTTTTGAATTCAAAGAGAGTTTCTTTTGGAGTTCAAAAATCCCTAAGTTATGAACACGTGGCAGAGATTTTTCATCTAAGTGGTTGGATTGGCGGTTTAGGGAAGTTTCTAGGTTCTTGAGTTTTAATAGGGGGTCTAGAACCATCAAATCCATCAACATAAATAACCCCATTGCGAATTTAATCCTCCAGTTCTGCAGAGAGAGAGAGAAAAAAAAAAAGTTGCTTGAAGAAAAACCTCCGGTGAGTTTCCAATTTACCCTCTTCTTTTGTTGTTTTTAGCTTGAAATTACCATGGCTATTAAGTTTCCTGAAGGTTTTAGGTGCTTGGGGTGATAGACAACCATGATTCTGAAAGATGCATATTGGAACCTACACAAATTGAAACCCTAAAACCCAAATTTCTCCAAACTGCTGTCTTTTTGCCCCAAACCCTAACTTGGCCGTCGATTGCGTTTCCCTTGAGTGGCTTGCTTTTCCTGAATATCCTTTTGACATTGGCTTGACCTTTCCTTTTCGCCTTTGATTACCCGTTTCTTTGAAGATACTGGTCTAGCTTTTACCCAACTTATGCGGTAGGATGGAGAAATCTAGTTACTTTGGACAGGTTGAGTGCAGATTGGAACTTGAGGGTAGGTTTAGAGGAACTTGCTTTTTGCTATCTTCTTAGGTCACATGGTCCTCACAGGTATGGATTTAGGGCAAAAAATAGGGCTTATAGTCTGGTAACTGAGTCCACTGATCAGGATAGAGATTGGAAAAGGAAATTTTTCTATGTAAGGAGGATAGCTTGGAGGGAGTGGAGAATTTTTTCTCAACTTGGAAGTAGGATGTAGGGATTTTTAACTTTTGCTCTTTTGCTTTGTTGACTAATCATGTTGACTTATCTTTTTCGTGCTTTCTGGTTTGCAGTTGGAAAACTTGACGACTTGTTTCCTAAATTAAATGATACTTTGGTAATTGTTGAAGCTGTTTGCTCACAACCTTCCAACAAAAGGAAATTCGTCCGTCCTGGTGCTATTGTTGGTGCAGAAAGTGATAGAGAAGGAACTGGTCAAAATATGTCTTCTGGTAGGCCTTTTACCTGCATTTGAGTTATTTTGAAAAACAGTTTATTTGCTAAAGATAAAAATTCCTTTGTACTAGCTACTCAATCTGACAACCCCTACGGTGCAAGCAACTTGTTGGCTAGGTTCAAGAAGCCTAAGTTTGATGATACCATGCAATCTGTCCCCAAAGCTGAAGGTTCAACTAAACCCAAGTTAGTGATTGAAGCTATTCTGTTCAAGAGGAAGAAGAGGGAGATTGTAGATCTTGATAATTTTGAGCCCGTGGTAGAGAAGCTGGTTGAAAAGGTAATGATCTTGCCTATAGAATTTAAGGTTTCTGTGAAATTGTGTAGAATGTTGACCCTATTCCTTGATATTTACAGATTTATGATGCTGTAAGCATGCTGACCAAGAAGGTTGAATTGTGGAAGATGAAGGATGAGGAAGCCAAGACTGAGAAGGAAAAAGCGATGATTAATTTGAAGGAGAAGGATGCAGAGATTAAGAGGAAGGATGTAAAAATCATGGGTGACAGTTAAGCTGGCAGCATCCAACAAGAAGCTGAGAGATGAGTTGCAAAAGCAAGAGGATCGTTTCGTGAGAGAGGTTGGGCGTTCGGTTTTTGAGGCTAGAATTCAGATGGTTGAGGAGTACTTGGCTGGGAAGGCTGGTGAGTGGAACCTGGAAGATGAAAAAGCTTCTTTAAGGGGTATAACAGGTGCTCTCCCAGAAGTTTGTGAAGTGAGCTCCAAGCCTCAAGATGTGGAACCAATGGAAAAAGTCGATGATAATCAAGGTACCAAGGCTGATGAAGGACTGGAAGGCTGAGGTAAGTTTTTCCTGTTTCTGCAAGATATTGGTTAACAAAAACCAATTTCTTTTTATGTTCTTAGTATTTGGTTTTAAACGAGAGGTATGTCCTCGGAAACAATTTTAGATAACTTTTAGGATGTAATGGTTTTTGTTGGGACAAGTTCCATGTTGAACTTTGGTCCACTCGTGTCTTGTAATAGTATGGGTTGGATCTTTTGATGGTCATTTATTTGAACAGTTCAGGATGTTCGAACTTTTATTTTGGTATTTTGGTTGTAAAAATGATTGAATTTCTAAGTGTAACTTGGTGATTCTACATTTTTGTAATGTAAGTAGGAATAGAGTAGAAAAGCAACTTGTTGAAGTTGTTCTTTTAGTATGAGTTAAAAGGTAGCATGCAAGATGTAACAAGTTGGTGATATCAGTATGAATTGAAAGGTATTTTGACGTTTAAAATTTTGTTTTTGGTAACATGTTAATGTCACGACCAATTGTAAATAACTTGAGTTCACAAATTGTCTAAGTGCAAGATGGTAATTAATATGTAATAAATACACTGACCAACTTACAACTTAAACAAATGTGAAAAACGTGCGCACGGGCGAAGGTGTATGAACCTTAATCTTTAAGAAAGATGTATGATCTTTAAACTTTGAAAGGTGAAAACCTTTAAAACCTGAGTACAAACTCTTGTTAAAAGATGCATAAGATTTAACATCTAAGAGTGCTTACTTGAATCATTTGAACATGATGAACTTTCATCCAGTATTTTATCAGCAAGTTGACTACTTTCATCTTGAACAGCTCAGGTTGTTAGCCCCAGTAAATCGTTTGAACATGTTAATCATGTTGACCTAAGTTGGAATTTTGAATTGCCTTGAAAAACAAACACATGTTAGGGGGGGTGTTAGCTTGTCTAACACCCCTCTGATGCTTAAGTCAGTAAGTGTTCAATAAAGATAAATAAATCGAAATAACAAAATTGAAATAACGCTTAATTAAATCATACCTGGTTTTCAGAATTGAATGGACAAGCTACAACTTACATATAATATGCTTTAAGATGGATTGCATTCTAACTTCTTGCTATTCTAGTGCCATCTAAGGTGTAGAGCCAATATGCACCATCACCAGCTTCTGCGTCAATAGGTAGGGACCTTCCCACTTGGCTGCAAGTTTGCGTGCATTTAGCTCCCTTGTGTTCTGAAAAACCTTCTTGAGCACCATGTCTCCAACCTGAAATCTTCTAATATGCACATTCTTGTTGTAAGACTTGGCAATTCTCTACTGATAAGCTGCCATCCTGATTTTAGCTAAATCTCTAAGTTCGTCAATAGTATCAAGATCTTCTGCAAGAACTATCTGGTTGTCCTCTGGAGTTATTAGGCCATATCTAGCGTGTGGGAGGAAAATTCAACTGGTATCACAGCTTCTGTTCCAAATACCAAGGAGAAGGGGTTTTCCCAGTTGCAGTCTAGGAGTGGTCTATCTGCCCATAATACTAGAGGCAACTCTTCGGCCCATCTTCCTTTCTTCTGATCAAGAAATTTCTTAGGTTATTCACGATCAACTTTTTTTTTTGATTCTGCTTGACCTTAGCTTGAGGATGCACTGGTGTAGACGTGATCAACTTGATTCCCCATTTTGTACAGAAATTCTGAGTCTTCTTCTTGCTGAAGAATGGGAACCATTATCACAAATAATTTCTGAAGGGACTCCAAACCTGCTGATGATATTTATTTTCAAGAATGAAATCACTTATTTATCTCTAACTTGAACAAAGGCTTCAGCTTCTATCCACTTTGAGAAGTAATCAGTCATAACTAACATAAACACTTTGCTTGCCCCAGGTGCCTTAGGAAATTTCCAATAATATTCATTCCCCACTACATGAAGGGCCAAGGGATAGTATAGGATGAAGAGGTTCGGCAGGTTGTGCAGGATGTTGATATGTCTCTGACAAGAATCACATTTTTAACATATTTGATGTTATCCCGGCGCATAGTTGGCCAATAGTACCCTGTTCCAATGCCTTAGAAGACAGTGACTTGCCCCCAGAATGATTGCCACATTCACCATCATGTAGCTCTCTAAGACTTGTTCAGCTTGTTGGGGCTCTAGGCACCTCATGTACAAACTGTAAATGACTTACAAAAACAGTATATTATCAATTAATATAAATATTGATACCTTTATCCTGAAATCTTTTGCATTTTGACACCTTGTGGCACTGTTCCATCGTGCAAAAATTTATTATGGGAAATGTCCAAGATGTCTCTTCATTCGAGGAGCTAGTCA
>JAOWBW010000865.1:312150-577893 GCA_026119855.1 Campanula takesimana
GGTTCCAGTTCCTCTTTTTTAAAAACGCGACATGGCGGTTCCGACCCATGGGAACCGTAACAGTATACGACCTGTACTCGTACCCGTGTGGACCCGTGTCAGACCCGCGTCAGAACCCATCAGATTTTCGTCAGAACCCGTCAAATTATTTTAGTTTCTACATAATTGGGTAAAAATGTAACATGTGATTTAAAGGAAAATTGCTACTTTTAAACAAATTTGTTAGAACCCTAACAAAATCAGTTAAAGGTTAAACAGTTTCTGTAAATTTGAAAAGAAAAAAAAAAGAACCGTTTGAACCGTGGTCCCGAAACCGTATGACCCGTAGTAGACCCGTACCCATGCATACCACGGTTGAGGGAAAAAGTATTTTAAGATTTAGTTTATGCACTAGATGGAGAGGGTCTTAGGTTAAACATTCCCCACTTAGACATAGGGGAATGAATAACTAACCCGATCCTATGTTAACGCATTGGATGGTTTGAGAATAATTTTGAAATAAAATCGACAAGGTTAATTAAAAGTTTAAAGTTGCCACGTCATTTTACTTATGTCTATAACTTTGAAAAAGGCTATTCGTAACATATAGAATCAAGGTTCGGGAGTCAATTTACCAAATAGAAGATTATATAAAAAGATCACTAGTTTTGACCTAAGAGTGACTTTCAACATACTCTTAATGTAGGTTTGTGTTTTAGTACTACATCTGTCCTTAATGAGTGTCCAAATTTCATTTTAAGGGACATAACTTTTTGTACAATTTGGTAGCGAAATTCATATATAATCTTATAATCCTCGTTACAAACATTTAGTTTTTGCAAGTATAAAAAGACGGTGAAAAAAATTTCGAAAAAAAACATTTAGGGACAAAGTTATGATCAAAATGAACACTCATCATTGGGGACAAAAATTTCATGAAAATGAACACTCATTTTGTGAAACTTGGATCTTCAAATAGTAACATCAATTCGGATCTGTTGTGGTAAACAATTGTTGGAGGTGATTTTGTTGGTTGATGTTTTGTTGCTGGTTGTGGTATTGGTGATTTTTGTGTGTTTGGTCGTGGTGTTAACGGTTTTGCAAGTGGTAATTAATGGCGTTGACGGTTATAAGATGGGTGGAATAATATTAATGTTATAAAAATTTATATTTTTATCTTTGTGATTCATAGAACTATCAAATCAACAATCTAGATAGTTGTGTTGTTTAAATGTTATAAGCAAATGAACTGAGTCAACATTCTACATCAGCATATTAGTTTGTGATATTGACGCCTCATTGACGGAATGATGACTTAATCAATAAAAATAATACGTTAAGAAATAAATTAGTGATGAATAGGAAAAGGTGCCACAGCCAGGGACCTTTTAGTACCTATCTCAATCAGAATATGTGTTCTTGACAAAACTTGTCGCGTGACAACATAAGTTTTTGTGAGATAATTTTGATTTGCACAAGCAGCTTGTGTTGTCGCATGACAACTCTTGTCAGAAGCTCAGATCTTGATAATCATGATTTCTAGCAGATTTACATTTAGAATATAAGAATTTCAGTGCAATGGTTGAACAAATATATAAACATAATTAAAATGCATAAACATAAACCTAAAAACTAAGATTGTCTAATTCACTAATTAAATGTATCAATTAATGAATCAGGAGTCCTATATCATGGATTATGACAACTGGATCTACATAGGGCAATTGCATGAAGTAATAGCATAAAATAAAAGAGTATAGTAACTAGATCATCATGAGAAGGAGAATGTGTGTTCATGCGTTACAAAGATATAGAAAGAGGGAAGGATATATATACCTACACAATTGTTATTAGTGTTAGGGCTTTCCAAACAATCTTCAAGCTTCCTTGATGATCCTTAACTTGCTTGAATGTTTTTGAATGAGAGATAGGAGAATATTGGACTACACCAATTGTTATTAGTTTTAATGTTTTCCAAACCATCTTCAAGCTTCCTTGATCTCATTAACTTGCTTCAAAAATTGAATAGAATGAGAGAGAATATTGGACTAAGAGAGAGAATTTGGCTAGATCAGTTTTCTGACACGATTTGACCGAGTAACATATGTCTAAAAATCTCTTTTAACAATAATATCAAACCTGCTATTATACATTTTCCGAGTAGCCATATATGTCCCGTGAGAAAGAAGTGAAGTAACCAAACTTGTTGCGCGCAAGTGTAAAATTTTGTCGCGCGCAAGGTTTGTAACTAATGTTCCCGCCTTTAAAGTATTTCCTTACATGCAGAGACCTATTTTTATAAATTTCTAAAAGGTCTTTGAGAAATTCTTAATACTCTAAAAGTCCTTACCAAGTTTCGCGACTAGGAAAAAGTTGGTTTTCAAGAACGGGGTACTATCAGTAATACATGTAAATAAACATGTCGTGATGTACTATTTACATGTTAAGTATGAACTTGAGCTATACTATAAGGTGATATTGAGGTGCACTGATAAATGTGTTACTTCTCAATTTATTGTTATATGATGTTTGATAAATTGAAATTTGGGAAAAATGGTAAAACATTGTGAATATGAATAAAAATGGTGCACTTATATGAAGTTTAGTACTTTTCGCTATAAGATTTGGAATTTTAGGACTTTGGTGCACATTTGAACATTTGAATTGAGTATGAGAGATTATATGTGTATGAAAGTATGTAGATTATAAGTGTTTATGATATTTTGTAAACCTTTGAAGTAGTAATAGTATATTTGTTACTCCCTCTGTCCCTAAATGAGTGTCCATTTTCAAGAAATCTTTGTCCGAAAATGAGTGTCTTTTTTTAACATAACTTTCTGCCTAAATATTTTTTTTCGAAATTATTTTCACCGGTCTCTTTATACTTGCAAAACTAAATGTTTGGAAAGGAGATTACAAGATTATATATGAATCTTTGCCATCAAATTGTACAAAAAGTTAAGATTTTCAGATGTCCCTTAAAATGAAATTTGGACACTCGTTTAGGGACAGAGGTAGTATGTGTTTGTGTGTGCTCGACACATGTTATCATGAATTGAATTAGTTTTGGGAACAATGCACATGTGTGAATTGATTTTGAGCTTTTAATATATGTATTTGGAATATGAATAAGGCAATTGAAACTTAATTGTGAGTGAAAGTTGTATTTTAGAGATTTTTGAGGTACATTAAAACTTTATGAGATTTATGTGGGATATGGTTAAATTTTACTCCATCTGTTCCGTTTTAAGGTTCTTACTTTCCTTTTTAGTTTGTTCAAAAGGGTAAATATAAAGTCACAAAAAAATCTCACAAACTTGGCTCACAAAATGATGTGTCAAGATTTATTGGTGCTTTTAATTAGAGTGTGTCAGGTCCACAATCGATGCAACCAATAAAATATTGTCACCTCATTTTGTATCCATGATTTTGTAAACTTCTTTTGTGCCCCTAGCATTGCCCTTGTCCAAATTTAAGATTTTTACTTCACTTTATTACCTAAAATGGATAGTGGGACCCACTTGTCATTTTCACAATAAAAACTAACTATCCACTTTCTCTCTCATACTTTACTTTTCATACTCACAACATTTACTTTTTCTTAATTCCCGTGGATAATCAAACTAAAAACTTTAAATCGGGACGGAAGAAGTATTTTGATTATGTCGGAACTAATTTACTAACTGAGCCATTAGTTATGGGTTTGAAAAAATATCAGACCAAACCAAATCGCCATTGTATGGCTCAATTTGGTTCATAGCGCAGTTCGACATTGTGGTTCAGATCATCGTTTAGATTGCATTTCACCAACCATGGTTTAAAACATAATTCAAACCACAACCCATTACTAAAGTTGTTTAATTTTCTGATCAGAGACAAAGGGCGATAGATCTGAGAGGAGAAGTAAAAGAGAAAAAGTCGTAGGAAGGAAGAGAAAGAGAGACTAGAGAAGGAGGGGGACAGAAGGATAATAAGGCATTATGAAATATCGTCACCTGAGAGAATTTAGTTAGTCATATGCAACAATAATGATAACAAAGAAATGAAATGAGTATTAAATAATATGCAAAACAAGGGTTGAGATTAATTTGATGAAATATCTATTTAATGATCCAATGATGGATATTACTCAACATACAAATATATGGTTGATATGTGTAGTTTGGTGGCTCGGCCTAGCGTTTCGGCATGGTGGTTCGGTTCGCGGTCAGTTCGGCGGTCTGAAACCGCGGTCCGATTTAGTTTGAAAGGGCATACCACAAATCAAACCGAACCATGCAATCTATCAATTTTTGAAACTGAATCAAACTAATCATATTTAAAACCGAACTTGAATATATATTTTAGTTCAGTTTCAGTTCTATTCCGTCTGAAACCACAGTCTGAATCAAACGTTACCCCCTATTTGAACCAAAATGGCTTAGTATGGGTTAGGTTTGACTTGAGGTGCTCGGCCGGGCTAAGGCCACTTTAAGCAGAACTCAGGCCGAGCCACGTCCAAACCAAGTCCGAAGCCCATGATGCACTTCAAATGGGCTGGGCAGGCCAACCCCTCTAACAACAGGAGTACTCACTCCATTTGTTTCAGCAAATTATTTCATTCATCTTTTTTTTTTTTTGTCCCGTAAAATTATCCCATTTATTAAAATGGGTGGTGAGAAAGAGAGAAAATGAGGAAATGAGGAAAGACCAATGAAGAAAATAAAAGGATATTGAAGGAAATAAAATTACAATGTTTTATTTTTAAAGGTAATAAATTACAATGTTTTTTTTTTTTTGACAGAATAAATAAATTACAATGTTAGCATTCATAAATAGTTAAACAGGACTAATATTATGAAACAGAACAGTAGTTGATAGCCTAATATCTCTCTCTATCTATATATATAATATAGGAGAGTTTTTATCTATTCTCACAATGTGCCACATGGAATTCCACGTCATAATTCCATGTGGCATAATTTCATGTGGCATTCTACTTA
Organism: Campanula takesimana; assembly: GCA_026119855.1. Lineage (NCBI taxonomy): Eukaryota > Viridiplantae > Streptophyta > Magnoliopsida > Asterales > Campanulaceae > Campanula > Campanula takesimana. The sequence continues at coordinate 317,112 of JAOWBW010000865.1, forward strand.
TTTTCACCCAATAGGCTAAAATATAGCAACAAAAATCACTCTTAAGTTAATTTAAGTAATTTAAAATAAATATATCAAATTATAGACATAATATTTCATTGCATAGTTTAATTATTTCATTGCATTCATTTAGATTATAAATTGACTTGACATAATTTGCCTTCAAATCAATTCTATTTTTTCTAAAACATTATTTTCAACTTAACTATTTAACTATTTTGTTTGGGTATTTCGTTTTTCTATAACATCAAATTTGCTTACATTAAAATATTGTTTTTTCTTTTAAACTAAAAAAAAATAGCTAAAACGAGAATGTTTTTAAGGTTCTTACTTTCCTGTTTTGGTCTGTCCCAGTTTAAAGTTTTTAGTTGCTTTATTCCATAATGAAAAAAAATGAATAGTGCTTTGAAAATCTTGCCCACAAAATGTTCATTTAATTACAAAAAAGCATTACTTACCTAACGTACTTTCACCCACTTGCTTCATGAATAGCGTTTTGTACATTTATATCCTTCACTCTCTACTTTTGGTTGACTCATTTCTTTTGTTTTTGCCTTGATTTCTTAATAAGCGTGCATAGTTAAACTAAGAACATTAAACTGGGACGGAGGGAGTATGAATTACTAATTAATACCAAAACATCCAAAGAATTTTGGGTGTTCCTGAGGCAAGTCGAGTGGATTCAAAATATTTGTATTTATTAAATCACTGCATGGTATTTGTGTAACGGGCTGAGCCTGCAAGCTCGAGTTGTTACAATACTAGTTGGGCCCTACAGGCGCATAATAAGATCTTCATTATGGGCTGGTGGCCTGGCATCACGAAATTTTATTTAATCATTCATCTCAAATAATAAAAAAAAAAAAAAAAAAAAAAAAAAAAAAAAGAGATAGCAAGAATCAGCAAAGACGCCGACATAGGACAACCCCCGGCAACGCCACGTGTGTGCAACGTGTTGGGCACTGCTTCACCTCCTCCTGCCACGCTTCTTGCACTCTCTTCAACAAAACAAGGGCCAAATTCATGTCTCATACAGTATTTACAACGTCATTATTGCACCAAATTTACTAAACTAACCTTAACTTGTTGGAGAAATTACATACTTCAAATAAATAATAAAACAAATTAACAATCTTACTCACTCCCTCCGACCCAAAATAATCTTCTCATTTTTCATTTCTCATTGTCCCAAAAAGTTTCACATTTCTACATTTTAAGCTTAAACAAAGCATGGCTAGTCAAGCGAGTGTTCATATCCTTAAAAAGTTTGAATAGTCAAACGCGAAGATCATTTTGGGACGGATAAAAAGTTTGAATAGTCAAACGCGAAAATCATTTTGGGACGAAAGGAATATAAAATATGATTAAACATAGAACGGATTTAAGGGATGATGATTTTATTTTTGGGTAGAATTTAAGAGCAAGTTTTGGAATCTCTTTCTAGTATCCTCTTCACATTCCAATTCCATCATCTCCTTGTTTATATCCTTTGCATAGTCTTGAAAAAACTCCTTGTTCTCTTTCTCCAACTCCTTCCACACTATAATAAATCACACAAAAACAAAGATTAATACTCAACTTGTGCATTTTTAATATACATATTTTTCTAATTCATACATACAATATACAATCACCACAAATATATATTTTATTTAAAAATATGATTTTTCGTGTAAAAATTAGCAAAAAAAAAAGGGTATATAAAAGACGAAAGAAGTAATTCGGGTCTAGTTCGATAAGACCAACATTCTTGTTAAAGTAAAAATATTTGTCGTTTTACTATTATCAAGAGATTTTTTACTCTATTATGTCAATTATACCTTTATTAATGATTGTGGATCATCTCTTATACAAATATTTATTCACTTAAAAAATTAAATTATTTTAAAGGCAATTGAGTCTTTTTAACACTCGTTCATTACCATTTTTTGTGAAAAAACTTAAAGCGACTGATATTTTAAAACGGAAGCGACTGATATTTTAAAATGGACCAAGTACTACTTGACTGTATCTAACTTTATGTCAATTTATTTACTTTACTTTATTGTCCTTAAGGTGGCGATTTACATAATAATAAAATACCTAAGCACGTACTATGTCTCTTGGACGACAAATCTTGGGAAAAACTTATTTTACACTAACTAACTTAGTGTAAAACGTGTTTTTAAGCCGGTGGCAAACTTGTAAATATTAGCTTGCGCAAAAAGCGGAGAACGCTGTGAGAGGCGCGGTGGCATCGATGTAAATAACTGGAACTTATGAAAACTCACCAGGCACTATTCGAAACTGTAGGAGACATTTTTCAATATTACAGCATGCAGATTTTAACACTAAAGCAGGCACATGTTTTGACATGCCTGCTGGGTTTTTTTTTTTTTTTTTTCAAGTGACTTCTCTAAAGTAAAAAAGTGTCTGCTTGAGTTTTAAAACATGCCTACTGGGTTTTTTTTTTTTTTTTCAAGTGCCAAAAAAAGTGTCTTCTCTAAGGTAAAAAGTGTCTGCTTGAGTTTTAAAACATGCCTGCTGGGTTTTTTTCAAGTGCCAAAAAAAGTGTCTTCTCTAAGGTAAAAAAGTGCCTGCTTAAGTTTTAAAACATGCCTGCTGGGTTTTTTTTTTTTCAAGTGCCAAAAAAACTGTCTGCTTGAGTTTTAAAACATGTCTGCTGGGTGTTTTTTTTTTCAAGTGCCAAAAAGTACCTTCTCTAAGGTAAAAAGTGTCTGCTGTGAAAGTCTCAAAAAAATGCCTGCTGTAAAAATATTGGAAAGTGCCTCCTACAGTGTCGAAAAGTGCCTGCCCAAAACCTTTTTATGTGGAAAACACGTTTTACACTAAGACTAGTGTAAAACGCGTTTTTCACAAGAACGACTCCTCTTGGACAGCACTTATCAATAAGTTGCAATTATTTTCCTGCAGTCTAATATAAGTTTTAATTTAATTAAATAAGTATAGCAACTCTATAAAAATATTTATATTGGGGATAATATTTAGAAAAAAAAAAAAAAAAAAAAAAACAGAAGTGTATGGAGTACTATTTTAGTTCTAAAATACTCGAACCATCTTGTAATAAGTGCAAGTGTGGTAACTATTGTGTCATACATTTAAAAAATATGTTTTGCTTTACTTTACTTGTACGATTCTCACACCATAATAAATACTCATTTGGTCTAAAATAACTGTCACTTTTGTTCAAACAAATGTATGTTTGACTAATAAATTTAAATAAAAATAATGATCTTAATAAAAATCTAAAATTGATATTAAAAGTATTATTAATTATAATACAATGATAATTTTTAGATTTTTATCAACATCCATATTTTTATTTAAATTATTGGTCAAAGCTACATCTGATTAACCAAAATCGACAGTTATTTTAAACTAGAGGGAGTAAATACCAACATTATTTTGTTTTTAATTAAAAGCTCTTATTTTGAGACAGTTAAAAATAAAAAACGATACTATTATTATGAAACGGTGGATAAGTGATTTACCTTCCCATGTGCCTATCTCAAGTGGTTGGACAATTGAGAAATTAATTAATATTAATATAAGCAAATTAGGTAAGCACTTTGACTAATTATCCACAACTATAAACATACACATACAAGTCAAGTGCGTGTTTGTGTGTGTATATATATACATATATATATATAGAGAGAGAGAGAGAGAGAGATATGGATGGTTGAATAGAGGTGACTAACCAGTGGAAGTGATAACTGGTAAGATATTTGCATGTTTTGAGAGAGCTTCCATGCATTCTTCTCTCCTCATTTTCAATATTATGCACTCCTCAATTAGGTGTTGTACCTACATGTACAAGTGAGTCAACTCATAAGTTAATTAATTTTTGGAAAAGAAACATTGAGTGCAACGATGATATCAGAAAATAATTTTACGAGAGATTTAACCAATTATATTATAATTATTACATGTTTGTCCAAGTCAAATATTTTAAGGGAAAAAAAAGGAAGAAAAACCATCTCTCGAAATTCATATTTTTAGATTAGGAGTAAGTCTCGTGTGAGATGGTCTCACACGTGAGACGGATCTTGTTGGTTTAGAGAGGAAATGGGTTTTCCCGCCCTACTCATAAATGATCAAACCATTTACTCTTTTAACGAAACTCGTCTCCCCATGTAAAACCGTTTCACACAAGTTTTTTTTTGTATTAGATCGGATATTCATTTAGAAACAGATGATAAATGAAATAAAATGATGAAAAGCTTACCATATGAATGTATGAAGCTGAAGATTCTCCCATTGAGATTATTATTAATGTACACCCTTTTGCTATATTCACTAGAATATCTTCTTTTAGGCTCTAAAAAAATGGACCAAAAAGGGAGAAAAAAATTGGGTTTTAAAGTTGTTTAGAGAGAGAGAGAGAGAGAAGGGAGGAGTAGATCAAGAAAGCCAAATATGATGAGCCTGTGACTATATGGATGATGAGTAGGTTACTTATGGGGGGTAAAATATGATTAAAAAAATGGGTAAAAATAGTACTCAAGGTATCATATCAGGAAAGTGGGGCCCACCGTCCCACGTGAGAGAAGGGATTTGATTGGTTAGGAGAGGATTAAAGGAGATTTTATCTAGAACCGTTCTTTGTTGGAACGTGGACATTGTCGTGCCGTCCACGTGACAGTGGACCGACATAGATCCGTTTTAAGGACCTAATAATAAAGCGGACTGCTGGGTTAATTGGGCCGGTTGGTTAATTCTGTGAAACGGTAAGGGGCCCACGTCCGAATAAGCCCAAATAGGTTTATCGTTATTTTTATGAAAGATCGATTTAAAGGTTTTTTTGCTATTAGTAGAGCTTAGTTAAAAAATAATCTCTTTATTCTGTTACCCTCTTCTTGATTCTTGATGAGGGGTCTCTTAGGATGAGAACACTTAGATCCGTCTCATAGAAAATATGTGTCGGCCATTGACCCGTGTATAATATTATCCGCAAAGCATAGGATCCCAACTCATGCTCCATTTAAAATCTGCCACGTGGCAACGACCCATGACCCAAATTTATTTATTTTTCAGGAAAAAAACGATTTTTTTTTTAGTTTTTATATTTTTTTGCAGTTTTTTTCGTTTGTCAAAAGTAATACTTAGTATAACTAAATGTAACAACTGTCTTACTTATAATTAAGTAACATTGTTTATAAGTAAACGTAACACATGTTTTACAAAAAAAAAAAAACTCATTTTACGCATCTTTCAACTGTAATACTAAATAGCAATCGCTCTTCTCACCATTGATTTTACTGTGCAATCAAAGAGATTTTTCTTGTTATTACATGTTTTTTTTCTTTCGTCGAGGGCCTTCGTATTCTCTCCTTTGTCGAGAGCCTTTGCCTTCTCTCAGTTTGTTGAGAGCCTTTGTGTGTTGTTTGAATTTCTCTGTGTGTGCAGTGCTTAGGATGTTTGGTTAGACATTTATTGTCAACCAAATAGTTTTACATTGTTGTGTTTTCATCGCCAAATATTTTATGGGTTAATGACAATTTAGACCCTAAAGTCATATACCACCCTTCCAAACGAACCCTGGTGTTTTTTTTTTCGCCAAATCAGACCTTAACATGTAAAAAAGTCGCCAATTAAGGCCTTTTTAAGGGATTTCGTTAGAAAAGTCAGTTAAGTAGCATGTGCCTTGCACATGATGTACGGGTAAGATGAATTTGTAATTGTTTTTTCTATCATAGGGTTTAGTGAAAATTTTCAAATCTTTAAGGGCTTCAAGTATGGATTTGGGAATTGGAAAATATAATACCTATATTCCCCCCCCCCTCCCGCTCTCTCTCTCTCTCTCACGTCAACTCTGTCTCGTACCCTTAACTCCCCGCCGCCACCATATTCGTCTTCCTCCCTAGTGCCACCATATTCGTCGACCTCCCTCGCGACCTTTCCTTCAACATCCATCCCTATCTTCACCATCTTAGTAACATCGATTTTGTTGATTTCACTTCTGGAGTTTCTATCAATTTCGAGCAAAATGAAATCGATTTTGCCAGAATTGAGGAGACAGAGACGTTATTGATGGTAGGCATTGGGCGGCGTCCCCAAAAAATTGAGGTAATTAGGTGATCTTGTGCGACAAAGGCGACGCATTTGTTGGGGAAGTAGATGTCGCCGGGGCCAGAGAAGGAGAAGTGGGAGATGATCGTTTAGGGTTAGAAGAGCGCTTGGTGATTTTGCGGGTGCCGCCAACGACAGGGATACTACGAAGTGTTCCGCCTTTAGTCCAGCAGCGTTTACAGTCCTTACAGAAGTGGCGGGGCTGAAAGAAGTGGCAGGGCTGAAGGAGATTGTAGTTGTTGTAGTAGCAAAATTTGTTGTTGTTTGAATCGCATCTAGGGCATTTCAGGTGTTCGTGCTCCGGAAATTGTGATTGATCGGCGAATACGTTGATGATGGGTCTTGCATATTTTTTGTTTGTTTATATCAAATCAGTGAATAATGGAATTGGGAATTTGATGGGGATTTATTGATAACCTTTGATTGAAGATGGGAAGTGGTGAATGGCTGAAAGTAGGAAGAATGGTGGGGAGGGGTTACGACGGAGGAGGGGTGGTGGTTATGGAGGTTGAAGTGAAAAAAGAAGTTGAGGTAGGGGATGAAGGATGAATTAAGTGATGGAGAAGATTAGTTTCTTTTCCTTTTTTTGTTTTTTAATATTATTATGTAGTAGTCAATTTTTTTCCGGATGTGGTACTCATTTAATAAGGAGTATAGTTTTTTTATATAGATTTTATATTCTTAATTTATACACATATTTCCCCGTCCCAAAATAAATGTTATGGTTGACTTGTCTCCATTTATAAAAATGTGTATAACATATTTTCTTTCAATTAATATAGATATTAATAAAAAAAATTGGAAATAAAAATTACTTATATTCCTCACAAAGAAGTTCTCCATATTTAATTAAAAAATAGTATTTTTTTTGTTTCATTTTTAAATTATTATAATGTTTTTTAATTACTATATTACTCACATAAAATTTAGAAATAAAAATCACTTAACAATATTAATATACAAATTAATGAAGTAATTACTTATTTATATCCAATGAAATGTTTTTTTATTAATATTTCTTTCAAAAGTTTGATAGTTATTTTGATTTCATCCATTTTGAATTTTAGAATTTTCATTAGGCCCCTTAAAAGAAATATCAACTTCAAACTACTCAATTATGTTAGTCACGTGTCTTGCACATGCTACTTAACTGATTTTTCTTACAAATTCCGTAAAAAAGGCCTTAACTAGCGACTTTTTTACACGTTAAGGTCTGATCTGGCGGGGAAAAAACATAAGAGTCCGTTTGGAAGGGTGGTATATGATTTTAGGGTCTAAGTTGTCATTAAGGATGGACTTTATTACTCGAGACGAGTTAGGCTTTTTATATGTTGGGATTTTTTTAAGGCCAATGTTGGGCCGTGTACAAGTTATGCTTGGGAAAATATTTGGGCATTCTGTTCGTAAGAATGTTCAAATGAGATTTGGCTTAAGGATGGACTTTATTACTCGAAATGAGTTAGGCTTTTTATTGGAAGCGGGCAATTTGTTTTTGATTGTACGTCTTGATCGAAATCTTCTGTTTAGTAATGAGCCTCCGATTGTTGGATGGCCATTCTCTTGAAATTTATTAATGAAAGTTTGTGTTGTTTGTTTTTTAAAAAATCTCTTTATTAAAAAAACAATTCTTTTTATAAAGAAGTCCGAGCATTTTCATTAATCTTCACTAATTTTTCATGTTGAAGAAAAGCTCGATCATTTTATAGAAAAAAATAATCGAGCCTTTTATTTATCATCTTAACGATTTTTTTACGATGTCCATGCCAGAAGGAGGCCATAAGAAAGATCGAACCCTAGCGCTCACCAAAGGTGAGGCTTGACTTTACCAGCCACTCCTTTGGGGACCATCTTAACAAAATGAAATATGGCATATGAATGCCACAAAAAATTACATATAAAAACTTACCCTTGTAAATAAATGCTTTTATTAACCCTCAACCTTCTACGGCATCAGATTTCCAATAATTTAATAATGAGAAAATTTTGGGGAAAACTAGTTTCTCCATAAGTTATAAAAAGTCCTGTTTTATAGGGGTTAATGTCTAGGGTTTAAAGTTTAGGGTTTAAGATTTAGGGTTAGGGTTTAAGGTTTAAGGGTTAAAAAGTTGATTTTTATAACTTATGGAGGAACTAGTTTCCCCCAAAACCAACTCTTTAATAATACATGTCGTTAATATTCAAAAGTGTTCAAATACATTTCACATTTTCAAAATATATCTCCTTGTGAAGATCTAATAAAAAGCATTATTTTTTTTTGGCAAATAGCACATTAGTGCCCCAAAGTTTCATATGAGTTGCAATTTAGGTTCTAATGTTTCAGTTTTGGCAATTTGGTGCCTAATGTTCTCATTTTTTTTGGCGAAATGAGTCTTTTTTTGGATGATAATGGATGGAAGCTAACAGAATTAACGAAAAATCTAACGAGCTTATTTGAAACTTGCATTTCTTACCCATAAAGTTCAATAATTAATTATGTTGACCCCATTTTGTTAAAAATTTTACAACTCTTAAAATTATATGTATACACACACACACACACACACACACACACACACACATATATATATATATATATATATATATATATATATATATATATATATATATATTAATAAGAAAATGTATGTTTTAACTAACCCAAAATATATATATATCAAAGTAAAATATTGTTTATTATTTAAAATAATAAAATTTTCTTATTGCAGTGAAAATTATAAAAATAAAAATAACTTACACTAAAGTAATTTATAATTCTAATTCCTTAAGTAAAGGGCTAAAATTATGTTTTTTTTAAACAAAGGCTAAATACAGATATTAGTCCATAGATAATAGCCTTAAAAAAAATTCTTTTAACCTAATTTTGCTTGAAAAGGGAAAACAAAAAATCAAAGCTAAGCTTCTACCTTCTTCGTCTCCTTCCCCCACCCCACCCACCCACCGGCCACCTTCACATATCTTCTTCTCCCATGCTTTCTCTTACTCTCACAGCGCCAACTTGCTTTTCTGGGTAAGAAATGCAATTTTTAAAGTAGCTCATTAAATTTTTCGTCAATTTCGTTAGCTTCTATCCATGACTATCCAAAAAGACCATTTCGCCACAAAAGGTGAACATTAGGCACTAAATTGTCAAAATTGGAACATTAGGACCTAAATTGCAACTCATATGAAACTTTGGGGACTAATGTTCTATTTGCCCCATTTTTCTAAGAAATTAGGAAAAAACATGTTTTTAAAATGCGCAGTGATATTTTTTGGAGGCGTTTATTTTTTTGTAAATAGTCGACACTTGTTTTAAACGCGTACGGTGGCAGTTTTGTAAATAAACGCGTGCGTCCCATACTTATTGTTAATTACTTAAAATGCTCAATTTTCTCTTTTCTTTCTACTCACAACAACTATCCACTAACTTATTTTCTCTCTCCTACCGACTCACAACACTTACTTTTCCAATATATTTTCTTAATCCTCGTGCATTCCTAGTTTAGTAGCAATAAGTATGAGACGGAGCGAGTATAACTTATTGAACACACTAGGACTTTACACACGACTGACACTCTTTGACACTGCCACTGACCTCTTTAACATACGCACTGAAACTCTTCAACACTACAACTGACACTTATTGGAAAACCTCTAGCTTCAATGTTTATATATGTCAGTATAAATTATTGGCGCTCTTTAACACTACCACTTCATTTACTGCAAGTGCGAGTTTTAATGTTCATAAATGCTAGTAAAAATGTTTAGCGCTTTGTAATATTAAACTGACAATTATTAAAAGTTTCAGTTTCAATGTTTATAAACGCTAGTATGAGCTAGTGACTGACACTTTATAACATTAGCACTTGCATTTACCATGCATATTCATGCGTGCCAGTTATTTACGAAAACGTCATCGTCTGTTTTAAAACATGTGTCAGCTATTTACTAAAATGTCGCCGATTGTTTTAAAAACACTTGTTTTTCCTAATCACTAGGAAAAACACGTCCATAGAACCTACTCTCTCTATCTCTCTCGCTTTATACTTATTCACACATATTAAAAAATGTAATTAATATATTTGAAAAGACTTATATGCTTCCAAAAGAAATTAATTATGTACCTAATTTGATTATGATCCTTATAGAAGAGAATTTCACAATCACAAAGAAAATATATAATTGATATACAATAGCAGTTTTTTATAGTAGTAAATTGCAAAATTTCCAAATAAAATTAATTTTTATATCGACATGTATTTTTAAACGAAAAAAGTAACTACAAGATGTAACTACTCGGTCTAAAAATATTGAACGTGGTAAGTTTAGTGAGAGAAATGTGATATCTAATTAGTGGGAGAAACCAAGGGCCTCTTGGCTCAATGGTATCCGGGTGTGTGGGGTAAGGCTTCCACTTAGGTAGAGGTCGCAGGTTCGACTTCATCTGGGAGAAAAGTGGAGCTAACGTGGTGAAACTCCAATAAGGAATCGTACTAGACTAGGTAATAGATCTGTAATAGACTTAATAAAAATTTGTAACACGATGGCAATTGCATTGAATGAATGAAATATAACTAGCTTGTCAAAAAAAAATTAGTGGGAGAAGATATTATGTCCAAAAATAGTGGACTTGGTAATTTAAGATTTTTGTTTTAAGATGGATGCAATATTAAAAAGATCAAATTTCTCAAATATTTACTTAGATTATTAATAAACATTCATTTTATGGTATTATTAATAGACATTCGTGTTAGTGTTAGAATGCACGAACGTGTTATTTTTTCTTAATTTCAAGCTTGGATTTCGAAGTCATTTTGATTCCATCTTACTGTACTCTCTATGCTCAATTCAAACATTTCGTTCGTTCGTTCGAACTGCATATCTCATCCGTCCATTACTCGGTGTTTGATCTCAAACATTTATTAAGTCCAACAATTGAATTGGAGGAAAGTCTTGTCATTACAAATATACCATAAAGGTAAACTAAATGTCAATGAAGTAGTACACGAAATTGCTTGTCTATTATTCTCTTGCTTGTACCATTTTCTGGGACCAAAATGCATGTGTATGTTGGAATTTATATTTATAGGTTTTCTTGTTTGGTTTTTTGATTGAGTTTATTGCAAAAGTGACATGCGTACTTTGTGCAATATATCAATTTGACTCGCGTACTTAATAATCATCAACTCCGGAGACCCCCTCCCTCAATTCCGACGATCCCCTCCCTCAACTCCGGCAACCACTCGCAAGTACTCCTCAACCTCCTAAATCACACCCAGCTCTCTCTCTCTCTCTGTTGAAAAAAAAAGCTCTATCTCTCTCAAAACTCCCTCTCCCTCTCTCATTTCTCTCTCTAACTTACCAACTCCGGCGACCCCCTCTAACTCCGACGACCCCCCTCTAATTCCGGCGACCCCCTCCCAGATCTGGGTTCTGGGTTTCTTTTTTTTTTTTTTTTTTTTTTTTTTTTGATTTATGATATTATTGTAAATTGGTGTTAAATAGATATAAATTTTACTTGTTATTTTCTGGATTGGTATCAATTGTTTTATGGTGGTGGTGGGTGGATTTGGCCGGTGGTGGTGGATGGGTGGGGGTGGGTATGAAGATGGAAGGGAGGAAGCTGATGATGATAAGGGGGGTTTATTTAAAACTTTAGGGTCAATTTTAAAAATGTTAATCTAACTTTTTGTTAAGTTATTAGCATCTCCGTTATTTTTTTAATGGGGATTAAAATTAGTCTAAAAATATTGTCAATCATAAGTACGCATGTCACATTTGATGATTATTAAGTACGCGAGTCAAATTGATATATTGCACAAAGTACGCATGTCACTTTTGCAATAAACTTTTTTTTTTGATTTGTACTCAAGTTTGGTACGCTTGGTTTAGCCTTTTTATTTATTTATTTATTTTTGTTTCTTCCACTACTTCCTTTTGTTTCATTCATTTGAAATATCGATAGAGATTGTTACGGGATCGCGCAACTTGTATTTTTGTTATATATGGAGTATGATTAAGACAGTGGCTTGATTATCGGATAAAGTGATTTTCAACATGACATAGCTAGGAATTTGGGAATGTTGTACTCCCTCCGTCCCTATTTACCTTACAAAAAATGAGGCTTTGCACAAAAAATTAAGAAAATGATTGTAAAGTTGATGTGTTGTGAGTGTAGATAGTTGAGTGGGAGAGAGAAAGTGGGTAGAGAAAAGTAAGTGGATAGTTATTGTGAGTATGACAAGTGGGTCCCACTATTTAAAAAATGTTTAAAAGTTTCCTTTTTGGGATTTTGTAATGTAAATAGGGATACCCAAAATGGCAATTTTTGTAAGGTAAATAGGGACGGAGGGAGTAGTCGATAGATACTGCTCTAGTGCAGCGCGTTGCTATGATTTGATTAAGTTGCAAGGTATATGGTCGTCTGATCGATATGAAAAGAGTGTTCGGTGGACTCCACAAACACCGTTGGAAGTGTTGTAGCTGCAGCGGCTAGTTACTGATGCAACGCGTGTTAAAATAAAATAATAAAAAATATATATGAGCAAATCGGCAGTCAGAAGAATACAAGGAAACACAAACTCGGATTAGAATTGCTCGTGCCCAACTTTGTTCCTCGTTCCTTTTGAATGGCCCAAAAATCACTCACATCACCCTATTTTTAGCTCAACAAACTAAATGTTTTTGTGTCTGAGTCAAACCCACAATATTGCGGGCTTCAGATTTTCTGTACTACTTTGTGTACTACACCATGTACCACACATAATCCAATGACTAACAATTATTAGGATTGACATTATGATACGTCATCCAAATATATGAACCGTCTGATTTGTTGTGGTAGACGGTGTACTACACAAAGTGTTACAGAAAATCTTGATTTCATTTTTTCAAATCATTCTCCACGGCACAAAAATGGGTGCCGAGCACCTTTGCTTGACCGCTGCTCGGTCCAACAAAACGCTTTTTAGAAAAAAAGAGAGAAATGATTGACAAAAATGGTCATATTTCAGATTCCATTTCGGCCTGTACAAAAATCCGCTGATAGAAAGGCAAATTTATTTTATGTCAAATTATTTCCATGGCTCTTCATTTAAATATGAGCCAACCCTCTCAAAAATAATGGTCATTTTCGACCCTCACTATCATTTTCTTCAGCATTGGTTTAACAATCAGAAAATGTAACTTAAATTATGTAAGCAACTTATTACCTCTAAAAAAACGGTAGTAAACCTCTTAATTTTTTCCAATCAAAATGCAATCTTCATAATTGATACTACTCAATATAGCTATACCCCTCACTGGATAATGCTTATAATTGGCAAACCCTGAAGAGGGGCAAAGCCGGAAACAATTTATGATTTTGATTCAAGTTGTGATCACAAACCAAATCTTACGACACGCAACGAAGACAGGTTACACTCCAAACAACAGCAACGGACACACGAGACAGAGATGATAAATGGTGGTCGAAACCATAAATTGCTTCACTATTACATTTTTTTTTCTCGCTACACTTAAATGAAGTGTAGGTCATATTTTCCAAATTACAAAGGGTACCCACCAAACCGTCGAATATCCCTTGTGAAGAAAGGATGTCTTAGTGCTTCCCTTGCTTTTAGCCTTTCATCTGGGTCATAACGTAAGAGCCCTTGTAAGAGATCAATTAGGTCACCTGCTGAGTGATCCACGTGCTGCATCACCAGGTTCTGTAGATGAAAGAGATTAACACGAAACTAGACATTTAAAAATGCACTTTAGGGCTCCGTCTAGTTTTTATAGTCGGCCATGATAAAAGCTACATTCACTCGTTTTACATTATTGACAACAATGCCCACAATCGTGAAAAGAGACAGTTGTTCATGTAAGGTCAGTGCTCTTTACGCTGACCAGTGGCGAAACTGAAAATTTTGATGATGGGGGGGGGGGGGGGGTTGGTGTGGTGGTCAAATTTTGAGGGAAGTCATATCGCAGAATGTGAGGGTGGGGTGGGGGGGGGGGTTCAACTCAAAAATTGATGGGGGTTAAAGGGTTTTTTTTCCTTAAAAAAGGGCTAATGTGAAAATCTTGAAAAAGTCAGGGGGTCAAGTGACCCCTGCCCTGATTCATGAAATAAAGTTCAAATCAGATTCAGCCAAGAAAATACGAGGATAAAACCATAAAGATGTACAACTAAGCAGGGGCGGACCTACATGGTGCTATTTGGGGGGCGCGGCCCCCGTTTGATTTTTTTTTTTCTTTTTTTACAAGTGCAATTTTTTTAAAAGATTGGGAGTATTAGTGCAATTTAGTATACTTTGCCCCCCCTAAATGTGAAGTAAAAAATACACCCTTATACAATTTTGCCCCCGTTTACAAAAAATCCTAGGTCCGCCACTGCAACTAAGGCGCAAAGAAGGGAAGATCTGAGAAGTAAACTTGACAAAATCATAAATCTACGAAGAACTTAAGGATGTAGGTCTTCTATATATTCATAATAGATACATGTATGAGCATATTAATGCACAAGCTGCATTAAACAGCACATGCAAGCATATATAGCTCACGTCTTTCAAACAAGTTTTGGCAACAGAAATCAACCAATGCACCAGCTTAGCAAAAGTGCACCAGCAAAGACGTTTCGATTGCCATATTAATCCACTTCGGAACGTAGACTACGTTACACATCCATAAAATTATTGGTCAAAGTTCAATCAAAGTTATCTCGAAGAAAAGTGGGACTATCTTTATGGGAGGGAGTATCATTTATTCTAACTTTTTTTTTACCATTAAGTTTAGTTATTTAATATGGATAAATCCTAGACCAGATAAAATATGCAAGCAGTTTCAAGGTAATAAACACACTCGTATTGATTTTGCCTCACAGAACCAGGCAAAAGCTAACTTGTACATACTTGGGCCTTCTCCAGTGGCGAAGCCAGAAATTTTATAGAAGGAAGTCAAAATTTTGTTATAGTCATATCTTTTCCGAAACCAAAGTCAGAATGATGAAATTACCTTTTTTTTAGTGGTAAAATTGTTATATTATTAAACTTGAAGGCGGTAAAAATGACACAACCCCAAAATCAAGGGGGTCGATTGACCACTATGAGTTGGTCCTGGCTTCGCCCCCGGCCTTCCCAGTTAAACCATTAAAGAGAGAAATATTGTTCTGAAAATGTCATACCTGTAGACGAGGAAGCTTCCAAACAGCTCTCATACTTTCTCTTGAGGTTGCTCCCTCTGGCCAGTCCAACCTTGCACCTCTTCTAAAATATTTTTCAGCACGACGTCTGCAAATTGGAATCAGGTGATTGTAAGATTAAGTTCCACGTGTTTAAGGATGAAATCAACACGCAAAATAACTTACTCGGCTCTAGCAATCATATGTTGTGGCAGGGGCCCTAATACTCTTTCCATCATTGCAAGATGTTCCAAGTTCTCATGTGTTTGGAACAGAGCCTCACCCTATAATAAAACAATGACAACATTAGGATAAGCAAACATCGTCAAAGACAAAGCGCACCTTAGAAAGTATCGAATGAAGTGTCGCACTTTCCATTTTGGTCCGTCCCAAAATAATGTCGCCTTTCTAATTAGGAAAGTCTTAGTGGAATTATACAATAATACATGCAATGTACAAATAAGTAAAGCACATTTGTTAAAAGCGTTTACAAGTCAACTTATTTTGGGACAGAGGGAGTAGAATGGTGTTAGTTTGGCACACATATCCAGTAAAAGGAAGCTCCTCTTCCTCTTCTACTTCCTCTTACTACAACTACTAAGCTTCTAATCACTGTCTACCAGTACTAATGCAGGAAAAGAAATGAAAAAAGGAAAACAGTCCTCTTCCAATGAGCAATCCATCAAAGGAGATGGTTGACTTTGCACCGACTCAAACGAGAAATTTTGACAACGTTACCAAACAAAACATTAAGAAAACTACTATAGACGTAAACCATGAAACAAGAAGAAACCTGGAAAAGTAAACAAGGAAATTAACAGACTTACAGAGCAAAGTTCAACAAGTATGCAACCAATGCTCCATAAATCACAGGGGTAATTCCATCCAAGGCCTGTAATTCAACAGCAAAACAAGACTAAGCAAGGAAAATTCAGGTGACAAGGATACAATAGCTACAAAATCAGTAAGGATCTGCAATTACCCAGTATAACCTCTGGGGCACGATAATGACGAGTCGAAACCACATAACTGTGGTCCTGATGTTCAAATGTAGTGCTCCCAAAATCAATGAGTTTAATGGCACTTGTTTTCGGCAAATTCTTGAAATAGGAACCTTCTTTCGTTGACCGGGAAAGAAACTTGATTCAAGCAAGAAAAAAAAACAATCAATAATGATAACTGCCAATTATTGTATCATTGTTGATACAACACACCAAGCAGTGGCGTATAAAGTACAAATGAATGTGGCGTAAGAATTTGTACTGTTAATTTATACTCATTAACTCACTTGTACTTCTACAATCTACATTCTATACAATTATTTAGCATTTAGTGGTTCTGGGTGCTTCTTTTTGTTGAAGAGCTTATTTGCGCTGTCGACTTTCCAATTCACGGGAAAGTATTTATTGTAGTCAGTAAGTATCAAGAAGTACAAAAAAGGCTTCACTCTGGGCATGACCCTTTAATAATAATTATAAGAAAGCATATTGATTAATGATATTTATAGCATAAAGGTGGTCATTTGACCATAAACTAATCATATGTTGTCATCAATCAAGAAATAAAGTAAGAAGAAACAAATGCAACTGGTTAGACATCCTAGAGTAGCCCAGTGTGCGTATACATAATGGAAAAGATGCAGACACGGATATGATTGATTAATATGTTGATTCAGCAAAAAGTTGTTTGTTGAAACCTTAGACATGTAAGAACACCGGAATTGATAAATAAAAACCCAAGTATATGACATACCTTATAATCTGGAACTTTGATATACTCTGAGGACACAAGCAGCACATTTTCTGGTTTTAAATCAGTGTGGATAAGACGAAGATCATGCATAACTGCAAGGAAAAAGCAAGCAAAAAGAATGAGATAGCAAGAAAGCTAAACTGTGATTGTCATACCCATGTTCGAAAAGATATAACCCCGATATTCCAAACGATTTTCAGTATCAAGCATATAAATGCAGCAGATTTATCTACACCATATCATAGTACATGCAAGAGGAAAAAAATTAAAAAGTGGTACAAGATTTTTTCACACACATGCTACAGATTCCAAAAGTTGTCTGCCAAACTCCCGAACAAGATCAATGGGAAATGAACGATAGCTGTTTTTGCGGAGAAAATCGTATAAGCTTGGACCAAGCTTCTCAAAAACCTGTTAACACCATTAAAATGCATCCGCAAGTTTTTAACTCACAGAAATTCAGGCAAGATGTAACATCAATGCCCTTGCAAAAACAAATTACAAGTACCAATAATTACTTACAATACATATATGATTACGATAGTCAAACCAATTCCGTATTTGCACACAACTGCAAGAATGAAACGTCTTATACCAAAATAACTAAGAATTTCAACAACCAAAAGGGCAGAGACATGAAAAGACCAACTTACCGTGAGCCACCAACATCATTCCTGGCAAGCTTCTGTAGGACATCAATCTCGATCATGGCAGCTTCTCGATATTTTAGTATTGAACGAACTATTTTTATTGCTACCATCTCTTTCTTTTCATTGTCCAAACATTCCAAAACTTGCCCAAAAGTCCCTACATATAATTATGCAGCAAATGCACCAGGAAATTTCTAGTGAATCAGGAGGATAGCCAAAAAAAAATTACTTTTCCAGAATAGTTCAAGGAGATTATAAGCGCGTCTAACTAACCTTCTCCCATTTTGCTCATTATTCTGTCTGCAATTAAGAGAGCATGAGAGTTAGCAGTACGACTATAATGATTACGTTAGGAAAAAATAATAATAACGTGAATCAGCAGTCATATAAACGAATCTTTTCCCGATTAGGCAAAGATCATTGACCCATTTAATTTGAATTGCTACTCGCGACTAAGTAGCAACGAAAAGGTAACACCAACGTTCATGCAATGTCCCAAGTATTTAATCAAACAACATACTCCCTCCGTCCCACTTTATTCTACAAAGTCAAAGTAAAATTTGTCAACTCAATTCTACTTTGACTCAAAATTTACAAAAAAATAAAAAATATAATAATAATAATAATAATAATAATAATAATAATAATAAAATTTAAAATTGTCTTTAATTCACCATTAATAATATACTCATTAATAATTTTTAGTTTTCCAAAAGATAATCAATTTTTTTTTTGCAAATTCTTAGTCAAGTTTGATGAATTTGACAATTATTCCTTTGACTTTGTAGATTAAAGGAGTATTACTTAAGCTGCATTAGTAATACTCCTTCAACCCTAAATGAGAGTTTGATTTTAGTTTCTGAGAAAATTAATGAAGTGACTTTTTGACTCTTTTACTAGCACATACTCCCTCCGTCCCACCTCACTTGACACCCAAGGAGTGTGCACAATAACTAAGGAAAAAGAACAAAATAAGGTAAATGTGTGGTAGAAAACGAGAGAATGAGTAGGGTAAATAGTAGTGTTGGTTGAATAAATTGAGCGGTGGAAAATGAAAAGAGAGAATGAGTGGTGGGGTAGAGTGAATATAAAATTATAAAAAGTAAGCTATTTTGGGAAGTGTCAAGTGATCTGGGACAGACCAAAATGGAAATAAGTGTCAAGTGAGCTGGGACAGACCAAAATGGAAATAAGTGTCAAGTGAGCTGGGACGGAGGGAGTATACATCTATTATACAAAACACATCACTAAAGGACGAAATAACAAACAACGGTTGAGATTAACCCAAACAAAATATGTATGGCCAGGATTTCTTCAAATGTTACACCTTATCCCCCTCAACTTCTTATATATTCAACTCAATCCCTAAAGTTTCGTATGTTTCACTTTAACCCCAAAAATGTTTAGATGTTTCCCTTTAACCCCTAATCTTTTATTATTATCAAGTCAGTCCACCACCTTTTATAACTTACATTTTACCTCCTACAATTCTCTTATTTTTATTTTAGTCCAAAAACTTAACGAACGACCGTTGGGAAGTCACTATGGGCCGTGCCTTGGCACGGGTTTATACTAGTATCTAACATTACGGAAGTGGCCATTAGACACTTTTGCAAAACATCTTTGTTCATATTTAGTTCTTCAACCTCAACTTAAACGGAATACTGACTGAAACACAAATGTGTGTCTACCAAATCAAATTTCACAATGTAAAGGAATACTGAGTTACTAGAGGTTGAACAAGTCAAGCTACAAGAGGCAACTATATTGTTCGTCAAATAAAAGTGCATTAGTAGACGAGAACATCTTTGACTCTGATTAACGAAGATATATTTATACTTACAACGAGGAGTAATATTCTCTCCTATCGCAAATACATAATGGCCATCTTTATCATCTGGTCTCCAAGGAGGGGATCCACTGCGAGGTACCCCTTTATAATAAATAGAAGAATATGCATAATTAGGGACGGCTCCGTTTACATATTCCTGTCCACAATAAATAGCTGGCAGGACCTGAAGGATGAGCACGGATAATTAATATAAGTTGATAAAGCAACATTTGAAAAACAATCATGCTAAGATAGAGCAAAAACTGAAATCAGGTCAATTTACTAATAACGTGTGGACAACAATGGTCACTTTCAGTAAGACAGTCGTGCATAAAACCCTAGTTTATTTCAGACCAAACTATATTACATATTAACTTCGTCATCAGATCCGCCTAATCTGTATATAACCAATTTTGAAGATCCCGTTCATGATATGGTTTATTGAAAACGATCATATATTATTCACATAATCCCAACATAACCAAGTTTAAAGATTTCCATTCTTGATATGGTTACTTCTAGCTTTGGCATTCCATAGTTAACCAGAAAATGTAAATACTGCACTGCTAGTAGTGTTTAAGAAACGGTGATTTATCTAAACTTCTTTACAATCAAAACGTGCTTCTTAAAGATCACCTAGCAACATTCATCAACAAGAGTTTTACCTCTCTAATGCTAAAAAGAAATCACACATGTGTATGTGTGTTCAGTAGCTTTTACAATAGACTAATCAGCTCTAGCAAAATAAAGGAACTTAAAGCTACAACACAATGAGATTATTAATAAAAAGAAATGCTAAATCTAATAATACAGAAAGAAAATAATCACAAAAATTAAGATCCATACACCAACCTAGATCAAACTACAACAAAATTTAACAGACAAAACAACAGATCTAACATCCAACAGAGTCTAAAATCAAATTCTCGGAAATTGCAGTCAAGTAAGCTAAGATTGAATAAAAAACACAAATTGCAACAAGCACACAGTTAAGAGAAAATAGACTTGGATTGAATTGATCGGACAACCTTAGGAGGAGGGGGAATTGGTGGCGCCATATCCCACGTTAATCGAGGTCGCTTCCTTGGCCGCTTATCCATGTTTTTGTGGGGAAATTCCACGATTCTCTGTGTCTCCATTTTTGATCGAATTTTGATCAAATTCGATCAATCAAGACTGAATTTTCGAAATCCAAAAAGACTCAACTTTGATCGAATTTTTCAAATTTGGTGTGGGAAATCGTAATCGAAGATTTGATTCGAATTTAATTGAACCCTAGTTTTTTTTCTTTTTTTTTTTTTTTCTCGAGCGAACATTCTTTTTCCAGTGAGAAACGAACGAGGGAGATGATGATGAGCTGAGAAAAGTAACCATGGTTGAGCTTGACTAACCATGGTTAAATTTTAATTATCTTAACTAATTGAGGGGTTGAGTGGGTTATGTGGGCCCCTGATAAACGGTGACGCCTCCTCAGCACGTGAGAGGATAAGATGAGACATTTCCTCACAAATCCTTATTCCAAACATTAATTCTTAAAAGGGCAAATTGTCAATTAGTTACCTGAGTTTGTCTTCAAGTTTCAATTAGTTACCCAATTTATGTTTCGGTCAAGTTAGTTATTGAATTTGTCTTTTTGTATCAATTAGGTGTAAAATTTGTTAGCCCATTAGAAAACTAATGAAAATGGATGAAAAATGTAACAAAGTTCTTTCAAAATTGCAATCATCACCCTACAGTTCAAATTATTCCATTACACCCCCAAACTATTAAGAGCTATCTTCATTCTAACCAACAACAACAAAGGTCAGTCCACTCTCGCCATTTACAACATTCATCCCCGGCTCCGGCAACCACAACCACCAACCCAAACCCAACGACTGCCACCATCTCTCTCGATCCCACTCACCACCATGAAGCTTCCAAAAAAACCTCCCCAACTACCATTTCTCCATTAAACCTCATTTCTCATTTTCCAATTCCTAGCTATTCAACATTTTGATGAACCGAAATTATGAAACAATGGACCCAAACAAAAAGTGAAACCCAATCAAGCTCAAAGCTAAAACCCAACAGAAATCAGAAGTGAAAAAATTGAAACAAACAACATTCAGGCACTTCCCCATTTTCGAATTCAAACCCAAATTGAAAACGAACCCAGCAACCTCCACCGTCGACATCGCCGGCAAGATGTTTTGCACGCACCGACGATTGCCACAAGAACTGCAACTCCGATTTCACCCAGTTTCTCTGTACAATCGATTGCGAACTCTAAATCACTACTACCCTTCGAAAATAGATCAATCAACGCACACCCAACACACATCAGATCGTAGTACCCTGTTTTCATCACAAACCCAAATCTGGGTTTCTAAATCGAAAATAGATCAAAAATCGAACCTAAATCAAAAATCGAAGCCTAAATCAAAAATCAAAGATCGAAACTTAAATAAAACCGAGATCAAAATTAGAAATCAAAATCAAAATCGAAATCAAAAATCGAAATCAAAATCAAATTGGAACAAACCCAGATTTGCACTTTAGGAGACAAGAGAGAGAAAATCCACCAGAGATGGAGAAAGAGGGAGAGAGAGGTGATATTCGCCAGAGTATATGTTGAGCGCCGGCGTCGGCGCCGGTGTCGGTGTCGGAGAGCGTGGGTGGGTGTGTCGGTTTTTAGAGAGAGTGAGTGTGTGCGAGATATCTCGTTCGAGCGTGAGGGGAGGGAGGAGAGGGTTTTGTTTGGGGTGGGGGTAGTTTGGGTATTTAGGACTTTTATTTAATTGGATTTGACTGGTCAAAGGAACTTAGGGGTGTAATGGAATAATTTAAACTTTAGGGTCGATCATTGCAATTTTGAAAGAACTTTGTTACATTTTCCATCCATTTTCATTAGTTTTCTAATGGGCTAACGGATTTTACACCTAATTGATACAAAAAGACAAATTCGATAACTAAATTGACCGAAACTAAAACTGGGTAACTAATTGAAACTTGACGACAAACTCAGGTAACTAATTGGCAATTTGCCCTTCTTAAAATAGAATAATGTTTGCTTAATTCGTTAAAAACCCGTGGTCAAAAAATACCTCAAAACCCCAAACCTTAAGCGTGAACCCTAAACATGAACCATAAACCAAACCCCAACCTAAATCCAAAATCAATTAATAATCAAGAGAGGGAGAAAGATTGTAGATAGAAGGAAGTAGGGATATGAAAAAAAACCACATACTCCCTCCATCCCACCCGAATAAGGATTTTTTGGTTGGTCACGAGGATTAAAAAAAAAGTGTCAGTGGAGTAGGTGTTGTGAGTATGAAAAGTAAAGTAGGAGAGAAAGTAATGAGTGAAAAGTTGTTATGAGTATGAATGTGTGTCCCATTAAATAAAACATCTCCATTTTTGGGTTGTCCTAATTTGAATGGGACACCCAAAATGAAAATTTGTCCTAATTCGAGTGGGACGGAGGGAGTATACCGGAAAGCTGAGGCGAACTGAAAAAATTGTACCATGCGCACTGAAAAAAACCAACTAAACCGGCCTATATGGTTTTTATTTTTCATAAAATCAAAATTTTGGTAATGGCACAGTATTCTTGGCCTATATGCCGAAAATACCGTTCTAATTAAACTATGAATTTTTGTATGTGTATACTTACATAATCTTGTAGATGTATTTGAAAGTAGATTGAAGTTCTTTGCTTCACGTTTGATTGATTTTTTATTTTTATTTAAAAAAAAATGCTTTGATCTTTTAATCCTTAGATTAAAATTCAATTTTGTTTTTGAATTCCTACTCTGATCTTTTAAGTACTTGTCATCTTCATATGATAAATTCCATGAAAAAAGATTTTCATTTACCTAGGAAAAACTGAAAATAAATCGTACTGATGTTAAAACAAACAAAAAAAACTGAACTATCAAATCAAGGAAATCAAAAGTTTTATGATATTAATATAAAAAAACCCGAAATACTTTAGTATGATATCGGTTTTGTCCCAAAATCGTATCATTCACATTTATACCCATGGAGGGAAGAATCAAAATGGCGAGCAAGGCGAGGGCGATTGATGTTTTAGGGCTTGGTTTGGGAGAGGTACTTTTGGATTTTTGTTATTTCATTAAAGGAGCCGAGGGCCTTTGGAAAATAAGCATTCCTTTGTATGGATCTGATAGAAATAAACAAAAATAATTGTCTATAAGAATTTTATTAAATATGGAGGACTTCTTGCGAATTAATCCGGATAAAGTGTCATAATCGGGCAGGGCTGGGCTTATATGGGCCCTTGTTCTAGCTGTTTTGTTTTGGGCTTCTAATGGGTTTAATATGGGCTTAAATTTGGGCTTTGGTTTAGGGTTTCTTTATTCACTGCTACGTTTTTAAACTAAAGAGACGTTTTTCTGATTATCTCCCCTCATTTGCAAACCCTAGACGGCGGTTTGTCAGGTGCGTTCTCTCCGCCGCCCTCCGGTATATTGATGAACGGCTGAATATATATTCGATTTACAATTATCAAATGTGTAAATTCTAATCGAAATCTGCTTCCAATCTGTTTGTTTTTACAGGAAATTTGGTGGATTTTTGTTAGGGTTTAAGGTTGTCTTCGCAGAAATGGCTCCAGCTAAAGGTATAATTTCTACTCCTTCCATTGATATTTCTTAAGATATGATGATTTTATATCTTTACAGCGAAAAATTGATTGTTTTATGATAATTTTGTTTTTTTCTTTCTACACGAATATTACACATAGTTGCAGTCATTTGTATTAGAGATTGATTTACTGATTTTCGTTCATTAAGAATGTTTTTGCTGTTGTTGAGGGAGGGGGATAGCGATAATCGGTGGGTTTTTTTTTTTTTTTTTTTTGTAGATTATGTATGAATTTTTGTTTGAATGTGTGATGTTGGGAGATATTGGAGATTAAATGTGGAAATATATTACTCCCTCTATTCAATTTCAAATTGCACCAAACCGTCTTTGCAAGAAAATTAAGGAAAAAATGGAAAATGTGATGTGTTTGAGCGTAGATAGTTTGGTAGGAAAAAGAAATTTGAGTAGAGAATAGTTAGTGGGTTAGTTGATGTGAGTACGCAATTGGGTAAAAACTTTCCATTTTTGAATTTTGCAATTTCTATGGGACAACAAAAAATGAGAAGGATTTTTTGGGACGATGAAAAATGACAAATAAAAAATATCATTTTGGGGCAAAGGGAGTATATGTGTTGAATCGTAGATGCTTTATTGTCACCATTAAAGTTAGTACTTAACTATATGTCTATACCTAAAATTGTATTGTATAGTATATAGGAACACCGGAAAAAAAAAATCCAAAAGAAAAATAAAATCGGGGGCGCTGGCTCCAACATATTTTGCCCCCCCTCCTTTGATTTCTGGCTCCGCCACTGGTTTTGACTATGTTTGTGTGTGCATATCAAGCAACTATTGTATAGTAAAATGTAATGGAATAAGTTTAACTGTGTTACAAATCTTGATTTGTATATGCTGATTATTATATAATCCTACGCCCAATATCATTTTCAATACATGGAAATCCTTATGTGAGTTTTGGAAGAGTTATTTTAGTAGAATCTCGTTCAAGAATGCACATCTGGTTGTAATCTTGCAGTTTTGGTTGCCATGACCATGTTGAATGTTGTATTTTCTTAACCTTGCACCGTGTATCTTTGGATGGACGATGCCACATTATGAAGTTGAAACCCTTTAAAAAGAAAACTGGGTTATAGGATGGACAGCCAGGAAATGAGCAAATTGCTTCAAAAACTTTTTGGATTTAATAAAGATAGCTTATTGTTTAGTATAAAAACATTCTTATTTATCTGATTGATATGATCTTTGGTATGAGTGAGTGCATTCTTAATGATCATCTTTCGATCTGATTGTTTGTTTTTCATTTTATGTAGCTGATCCCACCAAAAAGTCTGACCCAAAGGCCCAGGCCTTGAAAGCTGCTAAGGCCGTGAAATCGGGCTCGACCACCATTAAGAAGAAGGTCAAGAAGATACGCACGACTACTACCTTTCATCGACCAAAGACCTTGAAGTTGGACAGAAACCCTAAATACCCTCGTATCAGTGCTACTCCTAGGAACAAGCTTGATCACTACCAGATCCTTAAGTATCCCCTCACCACTGAATCAGCAATGAAGAAGATTGAAGACAATAACACCCTCGTTTTCATTGTAGACATCCGTGCCGACAAGAAGAAAATTAAGGCTGCAGTGAAGAAAATGTATGATATTCAGACCAAGAAAGTTAACACCTTGATCAGGTAAACATCTTAATTCGCTTTCTGCTCTTTTTTAAGCTCGGCCAAGTAGTATAGAGGTTATGGAGTAACAAAAATATTTGTCTTGTTTATGCGATGAACTTATTTAACTGAATATATATCTGTGTTGAACCAATCCAAGGTCCAGTTTCGATTTGTGTGCTCATTGTTTTACACTTAGTGCTGAATATATATTTTTTTTCTTTTGTTTCAGGCCTGATGGTACTAAAAAGGCTTATGTGAGGTTGACGCCCGATTATGATGCCTTGGATGTCGCTAACAAAATCGGAATTATCTAAGCTAGTTGTTGATTGTTTGCTTCGTGCTACATGTTTTTGCTAGTAATTTTGTTTTTCATTACAGTATGTGATCTTAGATTTATGAAACATGAGATGGTGCAACCAAAACATTCAATGATGGATTTTATTTTGGGATGTCTACAATTTGATTTAAATGTCTTTTTGCTCCATCTATTACTGTATTATTTTGTTGTTGTTACTTGTATAGTTGTAGGTCTTAGTCTTAGGGATGACTAAACACGGTCCCGGTCCCGGTTACGGTTTCGGTTGTTCCGGTTCCGAAAAAAGCTTAAACCGTAACTGAACCGTTTCTCTTCTGGTTAGGGTTATGGTATGGAACCGCCGGCCCCCAGTTTCCTTTTTTTTTTAAAAAAATATTTTTTAACAGAAATAACATTTGTAATAATGTTTTATTGTCGATATTTTTTACAAAAATGTATAGAAAAAATGTTTTAAAATTAAAGAGGTTCGTCCCTCTTTTCTTTTATATATTCAACAAATTTTTATCTTTTTTATTCACTAAATTTGGTTAAAAATTCAGTCAAAACTCAACTTTTCTTGTCAACTTTCAGTTCGTAACTGTTAATTCTGATGAAACCGTTAGAAATCTAACGATTGTGACGATTTTTAACGGTTTTTCTAACGGTTCTGGTTCGGATCATGGCGGTTCGGAACCGCCGGCTTACGGTTTTCAGAGGGGATGAACCGGAAGCGGCCCGTGTTACAAACGGTTCCGGTTTTCGTCAAGGTTCAAGGCGGTTCCGAGCTTTTCGGTTCCGGTCAGGTTTGGCTATCCCTAGTAGGTCTGATGTGAAGTATGATATTCATATTTCGTTTGATGATCTGCACTATCGAGTCTATTACATATCGACTTCTTTATCTTTTACAAACTTCTGTGGATATTCAACAACTTCAATTCTAAATCAAAATCATCCTGTGATTCTATCAAATGTGTGCAGACTATGTAGTGGCCGTGTGTTTTATTCCCTCCGGCGAGTTCAAAAACAAAGATGACGGTGGTCGATTTGTTGTTGTTGAAGGTTTGCTGGCTGCCTTCGTTGCATGACGACACATGGGCCGATGAGGGTTTGTGCTGGGCAGAGAATAGAGACGGGATTAGGAAGAGGAAGTGGTGGCGATATAGGGTACGACCGACGATAGAAAGGACTTGGACTGTGTACTCACGGAGGGGCGGATGAAACAGAGGTTAAAGGGATTTCTTGATTTTGAGAGGGGTGAACGCCGGTGTTACAGTCAATTGGCTGTCAAAAACAGTATTGGGCTCACCGGAGGAGTAAATTTACGATCACCACCGACAGTTAACTGAAATTATAAGAAGATTTGACGAGATTTAAGAAATTTGGGGGAAATCATGAGTTTTGATCCAATGCATTCAAGCCTAACTAAATGATGGGGGTTTATAGTTCCTAAGCTGATGTGGCAAGTAGTTATTGGTCTCTGTAGATAGTGTGGTTTACAGTGACACCTTATATAGTATTTTTTTTTTCTCTTTATTTATTACAGAACACGAATCTACCTAGTCTATCAGAAATAGCTAGCCTATTACATACACTAAGAATACAATTAAGCCCCGAAGAACAACGATAAAGGTTCTCCACACCTTCCTGTGGGAGTCAACCAGGGACCTCTTTTAAGGAAGGCCTTTTAATACACTCACACACATGACCTGGCCAAAAACGTTACCTTTCATGTTAATCTAACTAATACATCTATTGTTATTATTTTTTGACTGTTATTCCCAGATTTGATGCAGAATACAAATGGATGTGCCACACTAGATGGAAAGAAGAATGACCTTCCCCCTTCCCAAATAGTAAGTGGCCTCCACATAGTTGAATTATTTTTTTACTGAGAATTTATTTATTTATTTTTTTTAAAAGGGGGGGAGGTGCAAAGTCATGGAGTATGATATTTAATAAAAAAAATTATATAAATTAATGAATGGAAGTTGTTCCAACGGTTAAGTCCAAAGGCTTCTTTTTTATAAACCACCTGGGTTTGAACCTCTCCATTTGTATCTTTGCATTGATTTTTTATTCTTTTCTATTAGTAGCTTGGGGTTTAAATTAATTGGGCTCTTTTTTGGGCTTGTCTTACAATCTTCAAAGTTTAATTAATGGGCTTTTGTTGTTAAATTAGTAGCAAGTTTTTCTTTCTTTTTACAATAAATTTTATTGAATTATTTGAAGAAAAATTCAAAGTACTTGAATTCATCACTAAAATTTTAAATATCTCCTGAAATTATTTCAATTATTACTAAAATTTATTGCCTTATTTTCTACGTATTTTGCAATTACCTAAGCCCAAAATTCAATGTTTTTATTAATAAATTGTCTAAATTTCGTTGCTACAGTTTAATTTAAAGATAACTGTTTGAACCTTAAAAATTCGGAATAAACATCTCTAATAGAAAGAACGATGGGAGATGAAAGACGAAGGATAAAGAAAAGATTCAACCATATCACCGCACTTGATGCATATTAAATCATCTTGCAATTTTTTTTATATTGCATTAAATGGTGCACACCCTAAGTCTAAATTCTGGATACGCCACTTCCTAAGTTCGGCTCCTTTTGGAAGCAATGTGGAGAACTTGTGTTACTATGCTCCATAGGGGTTAGTTGTGTGGCTGGATTTGATCATTCAGATGGCGCGGGGACGTCTATAGCAAGTGGACTACCAGATGGCGCAATGACGTCTATCGCAAGAAGACTATCAGATGGCGCGACGTCTATGGGAGATAAGGTTGTAAGGCAAATATCATTCACTGTAATATGTTTCAATAGGGGAGGAAATTGTAATAGTCAGGGCTGTAGATCTGTAATAGATACCATAGGAATTTGTAAACGATGACAATTGCTTTGAAATAAATGATGTGTTACTAGTGGCGTATCCAGGATTTACAGTGAGGGGGGTCAAAAACTTATATAAAAAAGATAGAAAAATTACACTATAAAAAATGACGATAAAAATTCACGTATAAAGCCTTTTTTTTCCACATGAATTCAAAGTTTGATGATATAATAAGAAAAGTGTTACATAAGTGGTTTCCTATTCTTCATCTTTTTAAAGTACTCCATAATATCTTCATTTTCAATTTTCCTAAAAATCTCATCCTCTACGTAGATTACCAAACAATCATTCAACCAAGCATCTCCCATTTTATTGCGTAACGGCGTCTTGATGAGTTTCATCCCTGAAAATACTCTCTCAACACTTGCCGTTGCAACATGCAAAAGTAAAGCAAATTTGAGAAGTGAATAAACTAAAGGATAAACAATATCCTTTTTCTTAAATTCATGATTCTTTGGTTGAGATGGGCCCTTCAACAAATACGCCCTTCGAATATTTTCTAACTCTTTGCCATTACGAGCAAGGCTATAAATCGAAGGCAGCATCCCGGGATAAAAAACAAGTTCACGCATACTATCTACTTCTTGAACATTAGATGTTAGAATATTAGGCTCTAGGGTATTAGGCGTTTCAGGATTTGGATTTGGATTTGGGACACTAGCATTAGGGACAATAGGCTCTTGAATTTGAGGCTCTTGAGCATTAGGCACTTCAGAATTTGGATTTTGGGCATTATGGTCGAGGACGTTAGACTCTTGAACTTGAGGCTCTCCAATACTTTGCGAATGTTTCAGTTTCTTGAAATAGTTTTCGAGCACTGTTAGAAAATGCGTAAAAAACAAATTAACAATGTCACCGGCCATACACAAACAAATCAACAAGGCCACAGGCCATAAAACCACAACAACAAAGCCACTAAACCACAACAACAAGGCCACTGGCCATAAACAACCACACGAGCAAAGAGACTGGCCATAAATAAACACGCCAACAAGGCAACAACTACATGGCCACTGGCCATAAAACCACAACAACAAGGCCACTAAACCACAAGGCCACTGGCCATAAACAACCCCACGAGCAAAGACACCGTCCATAAATAAACACGCCAAAAAGGCAACAACTACAAGGCCACTGGCCATACACAAACACATAACAAGATTATAGTTCAGTTTTTCTAACCTCCGGGACGGGGAGCCTCATTCGTGAGTCTGAAGTAGCCGACCCACATGATCTTTTCAAACTTCGAGGAGGACCCATTTTTTCTGTAGAAAATAAGCTAGAGTTAAAATCTCAACTGAATTTAAAGAAAAAGATTAATAGTCTGTCAGTACTCTTAAGATTCAAAGTA
Organism: Campanula takesimana; assembly: GCA_026119855.1. Classification (NCBI taxonomy): domain Eukaryota; kingdom Viridiplantae; phylum Streptophyta; class Magnoliopsida; order Asterales; family Campanulaceae; genus Campanula; species Campanula takesimana. The sequence continues at coordinate 347,365 of JAOWBW010000865.1, forward strand.
CCAATTTTTTTAAGAAATAATGCAGACAAAACAATCGAAAAATAAATCCCAAATTCCTTTTGATATCCTCTGTTAACCAATTCTCAAAAAGACAAAACATTCCAGTCTAAGATTCTTCCTCACATAGCTATAATTATAATGTGTTCTTAAATTCGTTTTGCTATCAGATTGTGATTCAAAAAAAAAAAAAAAAAAAAAAAAAAAAAGAATCCGATTGAATTGAAAGAAAGGGCGAAACTTGATTTTTTGGGGAATTTAGGGATTTGAGATTATGGACGGAAGACGGGAAGAGTAAAAAGGGCGAGAAATGGGAGAAACATTATCTGCGGGCTGCGGCGACCGGCGTCTATGGCTGTTGACCGATTTCTTCTGTTCGGCGACGGCGTCAGTTCTTCGCAATCGCCTCGTCGACTCATAACCCTCTTGCGGCAAACAAAGGTAATAAGTTTGGGTAAGTTGTGTAAAAGTCAAGTATATATATGTAGGGGTTTGAGGGGGGGTCAATTGAAATTTTTGAGGGGGGTTAAAGTTATAATTTGAAAAGATTTTAGGGGTGAAAATAGGTATAAACGGAAAGGTCAGGGGGGTCAATTAACCCCCCTCACTAACGTGCGTCCGCCCCTGTGTGTTACAACTTAAAAAAAAAATAAAAAAAATTGAACGGCCCAAGATTTGAATGCAAGGACTGGATCTATTTTCCACTTTCAATTCTTGGGATCATCACATAAGAGAAGTACATGAAAACCTTAATCCTATTGTGCATAAAATATTGTTCACGCACTTGATAAGAAAAATATCACCTTTGTCCTTGTCCTTAAAATCCTTAAAATGTATTGATAGATAAAATTAAAATACCTCGCAAGTGCACGAGCTATCGTCATAGTAATATGCAAACACAAGGGTCGATCTACAGGGACTTGGATTAATTCAAAGTTATTTAACTATATAAACATAATAAAAATAAATAACGACAAATAAAAAGATAGGTGATCAACATGAGCAAGCATATAAGTGATAGGAATTGCAGAATTAAAAGATATCTCCGTCTTTAATTCAAATATCATTGGTACATCTTTTCACTTTTCACCCTATTCACTTGATCACGAGATTTATTTCAATCTCTGTTTCTTATTTCAGAATAGTTAATAGCAGTGGCACACTCACTAGAAACCCTAATCAATAATTAAATCTAACTGGCACAGTCTAGATCCAATAGTTAATTGCTTGATTGATTTAAGAAACTAAGATCAAGAACGCTTTCTACAATTATTTCATATAGATAATCGTCTAATTTTACCCACTTCATAAATTTACCATGGCACATGCATAAACTATGAAGATACTACTAATGAATTTCTACACTGGCACAGTAAATAGAAAATTCTAGCAAAGATTCATAAAAAAAACTAGTGAATTGGCCAAATCCACAAACCCTAGATATAAATCTAAAATAAACACAAGTAAAATTATGAACAGGGATAAAAGATTAAAAAGAAAAATACCTCAATTGAATAAAAAGACAAAGTCACCTCCAACCTTGCAAAACCTTACAAATATTTACGAGCTACATTGTTTGATAAAAAATACAAGAAAACTAATCTAGTATTTATAGACTAAACTAAATCTAAAACCTAAACTAAAAAGGAAAACGAATTGTAAAAGGAAAAGAATAAGAAAAGAATTAGGAAACTAAATAAAATCTTAAAGAAAATAAAAAACCTAAAATCCTAAAATTTCTCCCATGTTAACGTGTCTGCGGGCTTCCTTGGATTCCGAGAATTGCATTTCAGCCCCTGTAGTTTCGGATATCTTCAGTTTGGTCCTCAAGTCTCAAGACGGACAGATTGGTCCGTGAACACTTTGCACAGCAGCCCCATCTCTTCTAAAAATTACTATTAAGTCCCTGGATTTGCAAATTTCGATATAGCTCCTCTCAATTATGCATTTTCCACCTGGTTTACCTGTTTTCTAAAGAAACACTAAAACACACATTAAATACACAAAAACCCAAGGATTTTGCTAAGAATAAGTCTAGAAAGTACCCAATAAACGAGCACAAAAACTCATTCATCATGTATGTTCATTTTAAACAAATTTTTGTCTCAAAATAAATAACTTCTTTTTGATAAAAACTTTGTTCTTAAATATTTTTTACTAATTCTTTTTCATTAATCCCTTTATACATGCAAAACTAAATATTTAGAAAAAGAATTAACAAACTTTTGCCACATGGGCTTGATTAAAACATAACTACCAACTACTCCCTCTGTCCCAGAATAAATGTCACCGTTTTTTCGGACGTTACTACAAAGGAACTTTGAAAAAAAAAATTTGGTTGATTTAATTATCCTAATAAAATTGCAAAACCTATTATTGACACACCAATATGAATACTATCAATAACAATTTTTAAATTTTCATTAGAATGATTACATTAACTTCAAATTATTGCTCAAAGTTCCTTCGTACAAACGTTCGAAAAATGGCGTCGTCCGTTTTAAAGTGACATTCCCACTTTATTCAACGTTATTACGAAGGAATTTTAAACAATAATTTTAGGTTGATTTGATTATTCTAATGAAAATCTAAAACTTGTTATTGATAGTATTGTTAATGGTATATCAATAAGACGTTTAGATTTTCATTAGTCTAATTATACTAGTGAGTAACCCGTCGAGATTCGACGGGAGCATAGTAATGCTAAGAATAAAAAAAAAAACTCCCTCCGACCCTAAATGATCTTCAAATTTGACATTTTTCATTAATAAACCCCCCATGATCTACATTGCTATATAAAGTACAACGATGATGTTAACATCAAGATGATGATGAGCTTGACAATGAACGTTGTTTTCTTATAACCCAACTTATTCCGATACACACTGCCCACTATCTTTTCATATAACCCAAGAACTCCATGTAAAACACCATACATACATGAAGCATATAAGCTTTAAATTTTTTGAAAAAATGTTATATTTACCCCCATCGCGAAAATTTCTAGTTCCGCCACTGTTTGCATGTCCAACTTATGCAGATTTCTATCTCACTAATATGAAAGCACACACACGCACACACACACACACACAGAGTATCTACAATCAGACAACTTGTATGTATTTACCCCTCCCTTCCTATTAAAGATTTCACCGGAAACAAATCCTTGCGCACTGTAAGCAGATGGATTTACAATCTACTCCCTCCGTCCTACCTGAATTAGGATTTTTGGGTTGGGCACGGGGATTAAGAAAAATTTGTTAGTGGAGTAGGTGTTGTGAGTATGAAAAGTGAAATAAGTTAAAGAAAGTGGGGTAGAGAATAATGAGTGAAAAGTTGTTGTGAGTGTGAATGTGGGTCCCATTAAATAAAACACTTTCATTTTTAGGTTGTTCTAATTCGAATGGGACACCCAAAATAGAAATTTATTCTAATTCGAGTGGGAAAGAGGGACTATAAAACAGCAAAACATCCATCCGTTAGAAAACTTGAAAGAAAAATTGCAGTTCCAACATAAAGAAGGGGCGAACAAATGTTCGAGGAACTAAAAAGAAAGAAAAAGAGACTTTTCTGGTAATTACCACAAACAATCTAACATAACAAAGCTATTATAACAACCGGTGTATTCGAAGTGTATAATTTATGTGATCATACAAATCGGGTGTATGTGTGGAAAGAAATCAAATGCTCTAAAGATCTAAGTGATGGTTGAGCAAATGAAAAACTTTTGGTGTAAAGGCTGAGTGATGAAAGGTTGTTTGGCTAGAAGCTTGATGAAGAATTCTGGGTTTGCTAAGGAGATCTTGAAGGTTTGAATATCTGGGTAGAATCTTCAAAGAAAACTTTGAACACTTGGGAATAATATCTCTCGAAGCTCAGCAACCTTCATTGTTGAGGAATGAATGATATTTATAGGCAGTGCACCCTTGTGACCGTTGGATAAAGATTTGAATCAAATCTGGATGGTACAATTGTTGTTGAAATCCCATTGGTTGAGCTGTCATTTTCGTCCTTGGTTTTGTCTTGTAGTCCTAGGTAGCTGTAGCACCACTACTTGACATTGTCCTTTGTTGCATATAAAGGACTAACGGTAAACATTTGAATTTATGAGACAAAACCGACATTCTTTGCAGAGACTCCAAGTTAACTTGAAGTAATTTTGACAAGTCATAAATCATTCATTTACGGTTGTAAAAGGGAATGTTTGTCTCAAGGAATAAATGACATACTTGAATTCTTCAATAAATGCTCTGCAGTTCCACCAGGTGCTGGAGCGGTTTCAAGGATGAACTTGATGTGCGGTTTCATTGAAACTGAAGAACGCGGTTTCATGATTTGCGGTTCCATCAAGTTTGCATCAGAGGTTCCATAAGAGACTTGATGTACGGTTTCATCAAAACTGTAGCATGCGGTTTTGATGAAGACTTGCAGCTCCATGCTGGCAGTTCGAGAATAGCATGAGTGCGGTTTAAAGAACTAAACCACTGCGGTCAAACCGAATCAAAACTCAGCCTAGACAAATAAAAATCTAGAAATGGACTTATCTAAAAATTGAATTATAACTTCATTACAGAAACCGAATCAAAACTCAGCCTAGACAAATAAACCGGAAAATCAGAAATATTCATATACTATTAAGAAACTTATTTAACTCGAATCCTGGTTGGGTAACAGCTTCCCTTCTAACTTTTTTATTCTTATCATTACTATGCTCACTTGTGTAGCTGACATTGCTTCCTGTTTCCATACCCTACTTCCGCAACTTGCTTCAAACTTCAACCTCCACAAAGTTTGCAATCTGCCTCACTTAAAATATAGGATTAGTAGGAGAGATAAATTGGGTAGGGAGTTTTTGTTGTGAGTATGAAAAAGTAAGTAAGAGAAAGTAGGAGAGATAAAGTGGGTAGGGAGTTTTTATTGTGAGAATGACAAGTGGGTCCCATAGTCCATTTTAGGTAATAAAGCAACTAAGACACTTAGGCTGAGACAGACCAAAAAGGAAAGTAAGAACCTTAGGCTGAGACGGAGGGAGTATCATTAGATTGTAGTAGTAGCTCATTAGAATCTGAAGTACTCCCTCCGTCCCAGAATAATAGCTTTTTTTTTTTTTTTTTTTTGTCACGATAAAGGAACTTTGAGCAATAATTAAGGTTATATTAATTATCTTAAAGAGAATCTAAGAATTGTTATTTATAGTATATTTTGTATCGAGCAATATAACTGATTACATATTTTTGTTAAAAACCCACACGGTCACTCCCTAGATTGTTGCCTTTATCATTTCATTCAGCAAATCAATAAGATCACCCACTGATAAATGTAACAAAACTACTTTTGGCACAATTTTCTAAATTGCTTCATCCAGTACTAAACTATGATACTCCACCCGAGCTACCAATCTCTGTCTCCTATGCCAACAGAGCTACCAATAACTTATTTTACATTCTCTTTAGTGTAAAATTTGTTTTCATCCCTTGTAAAACAAAATCTCTTATTGTAAAACATGTTTTATATATCAGTTTTTTTAATTAAATTAGCCCTATTATATGGATGTTATTGTGGAGCATAATTTTGCAAACATTGATCGCTTCTTCATAAAGGATTAAAGGTAACCCTCTTCCCATTGTTTCAATTTGAAAATTGTTAGTGTGCTTAATACTTTATTTGATAATTAAGTTTTATGTGTTGTCAAAGTACTCTTACAATTTTCTTACCATCCCTATATTATAATACTTTAAGGCATCCATTAATAAAAAATATTATTTTTAGTCTAGCTTCTCACTAATGCAAAGACTTCAATTTGCGAAGTGAAATTTTGGCTGCCTCAATAAGTGCATGAAATTCAATTTGAATTTTTAATTTAAAAAACCGGTTCTAACAATGTTGGGCTAATTATTTTCTTAATTAGATGTGAATGTTTCTATAAGTCCTACCATGCTTAAAATTCGGGTATCAATAAGGATATCGCCTCTTAAAAATTTCAAAAGTCTTGCAAATTTGGAAATTTTGTAATGACATGTTTATACACACACGTTACTAAAATTTACAACAGATTAAATTTTTAAGATTTTTTAAAAATAAAAAAGGACATTATTTTAGACGAAGATTATTCTAAAGATGCAAAGTCGGTGAATGACCAAATTTATGGTTCAGATTATTATTTGAACCTTAATATATATGGAATATTAATTAAATATTTATTCTTTATAATATTGTTATTTACTAAATTTATTATTTTTCACGACAAATGAGGTATTTATGAATTTAAGGGTGGTCATTGTAAAATTTAATGACGGTCGTTAGGTTTTTCGTCTATTTTGTTAACGACCATCCAAAAAAGTTGCATGCTGCCACAAAGTGTGAACATTAAGTACTAAATCGCAACAAATGGTACATTATGTTTCACATTGCAACTCGTATGAAATTTAAGGGTACCAATGTGCAATTTTCTCAATTAGTTACTTATTATTTGAAGCTTGATCGTTGTTATAAATATTTTAATTATATGTTATTTTTTTTTTGAATCATTAATTATCCGCTTTTAAATTTCAAAAGTCTATGTCATTAAAGTATAACAACAACAATTCAACATTTTTTTTGAAAGTAACAATTCAACATAATTAATTCATTATTAATTAATCATTTTAGTTTATATCTTTATCCCTTAATGTAAAACAAAATTTCTTATTGTAAAATATGTTTTATATATCTCTTAGTATAAAACATGTTTTTCATAAGACTAAATCTTTACTGAAATTGTTTTTTTCTTAAGGAAAGCAACATTTATTTTAAGAGGTCTAAAAATGAAAATATGATACTCCACCTGTCCTAAAAAAAAAAGCCTACAAAAACTAAATTAAATATTAATTGAGCAGCAACGTGAAGAAAAAATATACTACTTGTTGCTTCATTTATTTTTCATATTTTTTTGACATTGAGTACATCATTTCCGACAGGTGTTACAGTTTATCAGATAATAAACAACTTCTCTCTTCGTCCCGGAGCAAATCCATGTCCATGGAATGAAACAGGAGTATTTCTTTAACAATAAGCTTGTTCATGAGGAGGAAAACAATCAATTTCCTCTTGCTTTCTCTAAAATACATTTTTCACCACAATAAACTTACCAAGCGATAATCTGACCTATAATCCTAATAATTAAAAATACAACTCAACAAAACGCATAAATTTAAGCCAATTAGCATGAAACTAAACTCGTGATATCATGATCCGTTTAAAGACCTCAAAGTATTTACTCCCTCCGTACCGGAAAAAAAGTCTTATTTTTTTCATCCTTACCATGAAGGAACTTTGAGTAATAATTAAAGTTATTTTTAATTATCTTAATGAGAATCTAAAAATTATGTAAGAAAAGTATCTCTTTATTGGCAGGATTTAAGGAAGTATTTATGGAAACATTCCCAACTAACCCGACTATTTTATTTATAGAATTAACGTTTGAAAATTTTCAAAATTCACATTGAATTTCTTGAGTCAATTTTATCTCTGGGATCTCGATTAAAGGGTTAAAAAATATAAAAATTGTTCAAATTTTAAATTGTTGTTTAGTGTTCCTAGATTATTTCTAACTCTATAACTTATATGATTCTATATCTGGGGATCTTGATTTATTTGTTTAACCCATTTCGGGTCATACCTTGTTTACTACATATTTACATACACAATTGGTCACTAAAGTATACGTGTTTTTGTAATGTCCTCATCAATGTTTTTTGTTTTGGAATATTCTCATGCAAGTACATTTTTTTTTGAATGTCCTCACCTTATACATGGAGCCGTCACCTTTTTTAACAATTTTATGACATGTGTTATCACTTGACTAACCCCTGTTATGCAATTAACAAAAATGTGATCGTTAACAAAAATTAACTGGGATGTTTAGGAGGGAATAATCCCGCTTAATTCACCCATTTGATGGGTATACATTTTAAAAAGTGGGGTCTATTAATTTCAAACACACTACCGAAGACAAATGCGTAATAAAATTAAAATGAGTATACATATTCCTTTTGTCTCGAATGATGTTTACGAACAAAAATATGAAGAGATTATTATTGGGACAGAGGGAGTAATTTAATTCAATCTTTTGTAGTTTAAGATTTTGCACAATTTGATGGGCATACATTTTTTAACTATTAAATGTGAAGATAGTTTTGAGACGGAGTAAATACTTCAATTCAACTTTTTAATTACATTACATTTCACATGTTTACCAACAAAAACAAAAATATACATACTCTAGTATAAAATGAGTATGTATAATGCACTTGTCTTATAAGAGAGGCAAAATAACTGATGATTAGAGAGCATAAGAAAAAGTGGAAGAAGGGTAAAACTGAATACAAAACATGTAAGCACTCCAATCTTTTTCTTAGGTGAGAATAAAAATGAAACAGAATACAGAACACGTAAAGAAAGGGATTTATTGAATGTCCGATTGTGACAGTTTCCAAGTTTTGCTTAGAGTTGAATCCGTACATCTCAAGATTTAGATTGAAAGATTCATTGTTGTATGTTTGAACATGAAATTCTTATTGATATTCGGGATGAGCCATCAGTATTTGTGGAGTGCCTTCTTTTTAATTATTGTGAATGAAATGAAATTATTGTTTTGCTCAAAAAAAAAAAAAAAAAAAAGGGGGGGGGGGGCATATGTCCACTACCAAATAAACCAATCAAAGGAGATCTCATGAATAGCATATTTGCAAATATTTGAATCGAAAATTTCAGATAAAAGAAAGGAAAGTTATCGTAACTTCCCACCTTATATTTGGTGTGGTCAAATATTCTAAATAGCATATTTAAAATCTGAGGTTAATAATTACCAAAGATAGATATTTGATCAATCTTTCATGCACTTAGAATAATAAAATATAAATTCAAATTTAAAATCTAATCTTTTAATTTTGTAAATTTTGAATTTCAAATTACCAATCTTAATTGATTCAGCCGAGTTCTGTAGAAGGTTTTTCATTTTTTTATTTTTTATGTTCAAAGCCTCAAAATGTGCTGACCAATAGAATGGTAGAATGGCGCCAAGTGATATTATGAGGTGGCATTATGAGGTGGCGCAATGTGAGAGCAGGAAATGTTTCTGCTTTCATATTATATATAGATAGATATTATATATAGAAGATTCATATTACTCAGTAATATTTTCTTTTCCAAAGTTACCACTAATAATGAAAGTAAACAGTAAACGTAACATTATTATTATTTTTGTATTTTTTTTTTTTTTTGCACATATGTAGTGTTAGTTCCTTATTTTTTTTATTATTATAAAGGATAATGTTGGAAGTCCAATGATTTTAAACCTTTGTATTTAAAATGAGACATCTTTTGAGACACAAAAAAATGAAAAGAGGTACTGTACTACTTTCGGATGGACTATTTAATTTAAATTTCCTTATTTGTTCATAATTATCGAAATTCAAAATATGATATTTTATTTACATTTGATAAGACTTTGAGATGTACTATTTGTGAAGTGGTAATTGATGAGCCCGAGCTTGTCAGACCGGGGCCAAGCCCGGACGAGCCGGACCGATCGAGCCTATCTTAACTGGGCCCTGAATCTTAAGCCCGAACCAGGTGAACCCGTGGAAGCTTATGCCCGAGGATTAAGCCCGCTTTCTGACCTGGCACGAGGAAGGTTTTGCATCCCGCCATTCACTAATTAACCCGGGAATTGCACTTTACAGCTGGCAAGTATGTCCAAGGGACGTTAACGGTCCGTACCTGTCAGACCACGATCACAAATGATGGACCCATCATCCAATGAGACCCTGGCACGTGTCTCAAGTTGGTTAATATCCAGATCTTATCCCTTTATTCTCTCTCTCCTATTACCTATAAATACTCCTTTACGCCCCCATGGGTAAGGTACGCATTCTAACCCTAATTCACACACAAGGCATTCACAACCCTTTCTTCTTAAGTTTTCCTCAGAGATCTTACTCTCACACCCGAGGGCCTAAGCCGGATTCAAACACGGCTCTGGTCTTAATGGTGTTTTGTTTGTGTTGTGATCCAGGAATTGGAAATACTCAGTTGGAGATCCCTCTCCTTGACCCCAGATTTTCAGGGTGTCATCAGTGGTTCCATTGCCGGGAATCGAAAATCTTTCTAGTGCAATCTTCTTATTTTATTTGCTTCTCCAGTCTAGTTTAATTCAAATTATCTATTGTAAAGTATCATTTCAAAGCTTTGTTCGATTCGAATTTTCTATTGCAAGTTACCAATTCCAGCTTTGTTTATTTCATCTTAAGCTTTAACAGTTCAGTCGGATTCCTCTATTTTTTACGGTTCTTAAAGTGTATTCAATTCTCTCTGTTGACTCTTGATATACAAAATTTTTACAATGACTGGAAAAGAAATTTTGAATCCGAATCCTAGCCCTTTGAAACAAGCGCCTCAGGGATCAATCTTCGCCAGATTGGGAGATAAGACGCTTAGCGGCAACTCTTATAATCCCTCTCAAAAGGCAAGAAGAGAGGCGGATCTGAGAGATCATATTGAAACTTCAAGAGCTCTCAAAACTCAGAAAACTCCCGTCACTCCCCTCACTCCCGACCAAATTCAAAAGAAAATTCAAATCCTAACGGATAGGCAAAATCTGGTGGCGGAAGGCCTGCAGTTAAATTTGACCTTAGAGGAGCTATTTAATGCCGAGGCTAACGCTGGAATTCCTCCTGAAAAATCAAAAACTCACGATCTGACAAGTTCTAAAAGCAGAGCCAGTGAAAAAAGGCGGACAATCCTCGTGGAGGATGATGACGAGAGGGAGGAAGAAGAGGGGGAAAGTGAGGAAGGAGAATCACATCCTAGAAAACCTAGAGGCCAGTTTAAAGGGAAAGCAATTGTTAAAACCGGTGATAAAATTACAGAAATAATGAAAAGGGCTAGAACAGGGGAGGTGACTGACCATAAGTTCCAAATAATGGTCAAAGATTTATGGGAGTCCAAGCAAGGAGTAACAAAGTGCGTTGGACCCATAGATGCTTTTGCCTCGTGGATTGCTGATTCACCAATTCAGCGGGGAAATGTCCCAACATTAGACGCCTACGATGGCTCTACTAATTCAAAGAGTCATATAGGGCGGTTTGAAGGACAAATGGCCTTATTTTCCACAGATGAGACCGTGAAATTCAAAGCCCTCGCCTTTACCTTCAAAGGAAAAGCACTGGAATGGTTGTTGGCCCATAGACTGCGGTCTATTGACAGTTATGAACAGCTGCGGGGTTCCTTCTTAAACTCGTTCACGGGCGCAGGGGAGGCCGCAAGGCCAAAATCGGATCTATGTGGTGTAAAACAGCATCTCGGGGAAAGTACGAAAGCATACATTACCCGTTTCTGGAAAATGACCGACCAAATTGTGGACTTAACAAAGAATGATATAGAGTTATGTTTTCTGGGAGGATTAACATCCTATACCTTAAAACAAGAATTTTCCTGCCAGAAGCCAGAGGGGACGAAGGAAATGTATAACAGAGCCATTGCTATGGCCGGAGTTGAACCCTCATTCATGCTAGATGCCCGCAGGAGTGTCAAAGACAGAATTGAGCCCGCGCCAGACTTCAGAAACTATTCAGGACATTCAAGGAATAACAATGCCCGGGGGAGAATGAAACATGGGGTCATGCAAAATTACAAAAGAGGGGATGATTCCGCTTTTACCCCTTTAATTGCCCCAAGTACAGAGATACTGCGGGCAGAAATGCTACCCCCTCCGCCCCCTCAAGAGAAAAAGCCTTATGAGAAGTCAAAAAATAAATGGTGCAGGTATCATGAAGATCATGGGCACACAACAGATGAGTGTTTTCAGCTGAAGAAAATCATTCAGCAAAAAATAGAGGCGGGGGAGTTGAAAAAATGGATTGCAGGATCGAGCAATAGCGGACATGCCCCACGGGGAAACATCCATCAGATAAGGCACAATGACGCAGACGGGGAAGGAAGATATGACATCCAATACATTGGAGAGGAATCCCCAGGCAACACTCAATTGTCCAATCAGATCAAGCAACTGGAAAAAGTGTTTTTAATCCCAGCATACCCGCCGGAGGAAGAGGAGTTAATCGGGTTCAAGAGAAGCGAGCTGTCCTCCACGCTCTTCCTCTCTACGCAGCCACTGACCATTAAAATGTCTATTGGCTGGGCGGATATAGGCAGAGTATTGATTGACACCGGGGCTTCCAGGAACATCCTCTATTTCAGTTGCCTAGAAGAGATGGGAATGTTCGAGGCACACCTTACTCCGTATGCTGGTCTGCTTGAAGGGTTTACTAATCATACGGTTCACGCTAAAGGAACCATTGATTTCGATGTAACCATTGGGGTAAAACCTTATGAAAAAACTGCCTGAGTTACTTTCATGGTGATTGAATTAAAGTCCCAGTACAATGCTATACTCGGAGTGACTGCACAAGCGGCGTTGGGGATCATTGCATCAATCCCGCACCAAAAGATCAAGTTCAGTACCCCCGCGGGGATAGCATGTATTGAGAATAAGCCTGAGCTCTTTTTAAAAATCATTGAAAAGAAAAGGAGAGAGAGTGCAGGGATGAACAGACCGGGGGTTCAAAGAGAGGAGAAAAGGGCGAAACCTAATGGAAACGAGATCCAAGATACTGCTATGATTGGGACCCTGTCATTTCATTCCACGCGGGCATAATTCAAGCAAAGTAGGAGAGCTCGGCGAAGAGCTGCTGAGAGCGAGCAGATTGAGATAGTGATCGACTCATTGCATGATAGAGAGGTAGCGGATATTCAGCCCAATGATGCTTTGGAAGACGTAGTCATAAATCCAGCTTACCCCGAGTAAACCATAAAAGTGGGACTTGAGATTCACCCGGAGGAAAGAAAGATCTTGATAGAATTTTTGAGAAAGAGCATGAATGTCTTTACTTGGACGGTTGAAGATATGAAGGGAATAAGTAGAGAAGTGATCGAGCATGAGCTAAACATTGATCCCACTTTCACAAGAATCCTCCAAAAGGAAAGATACTTTTCGCCGGAAAAAAGAGCTGCGATCAAGGTAGAAGTTGAAAAATTGTTGAAGGCAAAGATTGTGAGCCCGATTAAGTACCCGAGGTGGTTAGCCAATGTGGTAATGGTGACTAAAGCCAACGGGAAGTGGAGAATGTGCGTAGATTTTACTGATCTAAACAAAGCTTGTCCCAAAGATTGTTATCCACTTCCCCGAATAGATCAATTGGTAGATTCAATAGCCGGGCTTAGAGTACTGAGCTTCATAGACGCATACTCGGGCTACCATCAAATCAAGATAAAAGAGGCAGATATCCCCTCTTGCGCTTTCTATGCTGCGGGAAAAACTTACACTTTCAACAACATGCCATTCGGGCTAAAAAATGCGGGCGCATCGGATCAAAGGATGGTAGGGATTGTCTTTGACAGCCAGTTTGGCCGGAATTTGGAAGCTTATATTGATGATATGGTGATCAAAACAAAAGAATCCTCCCATGAAGTGGCTGAAACCTTTGGTAATCTCCGGAAAAACAATATGAAGCTCAACCCGTCTGCGCCTTTGGGGTAATGGCAGGCAAGTTCCTGGGTTTTATGGTAAATCAGAGGGGGATCGAGGCGAACCCAGAGAAAATTCAGGCTTTGATAAACATGCAACCACCAAGATGCATCAAGGAGGTGCAAAAATTGAATGGGCGGATAACAGCTTTAGGAAGATTCATTTCAAGATCGGCAAATGTTTGCCTTTCTTTAAAGCATTGAAAGGAGGAAAGGATGAAAGATTTGAATGGAATGAAGAGTGCAGGAATGCCTTCGAACAGGTCAAGACTTACCTGGGGAAACCACCTTTGCTGAGCAGCCCGGTCACAGGGGAAGAACTTTATATCTTTTTGGCAGCAACTGATCAGGCAGTGGCCGCAGTATTGGTAAGAGAGGAAGAGGGCGTCCAAAAACCCGTCTATTACGTCTCTAAGGCATTATAAGCAGTGGAAAGTCGATACTTGAACATTGAAAAATTAGCTTTCGCTTTGCTAATGGCTTCCCGGAAATTGCGGGCATACTTTATTGCCCACCCGATCACTGTTTACTCAGACGTTCCACTAAGAAGAGTCTTGCACAAGCCCGAATCTTCAGGAAGGATGCTGGCATGGTCCATAGAGCTCACTGAGTTCCAGATCACATACTCCCCACGAAAGGCGATAAAATCACAGGCACTCGCGGACTTTGTTGCAGAGACTACCTTTGAACTAAAAAGAGGTGAGCCCGAGAAAGACAAGGCGGTAAGGCCGAGCAAAAAAAGGGCCAGGAAGTCAAGAATATGGGCGAGAAACCAAATGGTTGTTGACAGTTGTATATAGATGGATCTGTGGGCAAATTAATCAGTGGTGCGGGAATTCGCTTGGTCGCCCTGGAAGGGCAAAAGTTTAAGCGGGCTTTAAGATTCAAGTTCCCGGTTTCAAACAACCAAGCTGAATATGAACCCTTGATTGCGGGTTTGGAGTTAGCCCGGGATTTGAAAGTTCCAAAGTTGGTCATAAATAGCGATTCGCAGCTCGTAGTAAACCAAGTAAGGGGAGAGCATGAAACTAACCATCCGGTACTACTCAAGTACAAAGAGCTTACTGAAAGACTGTTGAAAGATTTTGAGTTTCACGAGCTAAAGCAAGTAAGTCAGGCAGACAATTCCGAGGCAGATCTTCTATCGAGAATCACGAATGAGGAAATCACCAAGCTCAGTACTGACTGCTGGATCGAGTTCACTGAGACCCCAGCCATTGACAGGGTACAAATTAACAATGTGGATGAGCAAGAAAAGGATTGGGTTGATGAAATGCATGCATACGTAGAAAATCAAGTCCTTCCCGTTGACCCAGATCGAGCGAAAATTTTGATGAAATAGGCCGCGAGGTACACTATCATTGATGGAATCCTCTATCGAAGATCTTTTTCGAAGCCATTATTGAGATGTGTCAAAAACGGAATGGTGACCAACTTGTTGTATGAGGTCCATGAGGGTGTATGTAGAGGACATCCAGGAGCCCGAACGCTTGCTGACAAAATCCGGTTTTTAGGATACTATTGGCCGACAATGAGGCAGGACGCAGAGGAGTATGTCCGCAAATGCGACCAGTGCCAAAGATTCGCAAATATTCCAAGGCTGCCCTCTACAGAGAAAACTTTGATTGTCCCTACTTGGGCATTCGACATGTGGGGAATTGATCTGATTGGGCCATACCCTAAAGCTCCCGGGGGAGCTCAAATGGTAGTAGTTGCAGTGGACTATTTCACAAAATGGGTAGAGGCCAAAGCATTGACTAGTACCACGGAGGCAAACGTCATTAAATTTGTACATGATCACATCTATTGTCGTTTTGGATTACCGCGGGCAATTGTTTCGGATCACGGACCCCAGTTCCAAAGAAAGTTCACAGCTGAATGCAGAAGGCTTAATGTGGAACACCGCCAATCTTCATTGGCAAGGCCGCAAGCAAATGACCAGGCTGAGGCCATCAACAAATTACTCATGACCGTCCTCCACAAAAATTTGACAGGAAGAAGTGGACGATGGTTGGACGAACTTAGCACTGCCTTATGGGTTGTCCGCACCACAACAAGGAACTCAACTGGGGAGACCCCTTTTTCTTTAACATATGGATCGGAGGCAGTAGCGCCCATGGAGGCCGCGTTACCTACTTATAGGGTTGCTCATTTCGATGAAACAAAGAATGAGGAATCTCGTCGGAAAGATCTGGATTACCTCGAAGAAAGACGCCTCCGAGCAAGAGCAAAAATAGTTAATTACAAACAAAAGGCAAAGATTCACCATGACAAGAGGGTAAACAAGCGGTCTTTCACCGTGGGAGATTGGGTTTTGAGAAAGGTAGAGGTCACGGGCAAACCGCCCGGGTACAACAAACTTTCACCAAATTGGGAAGGACCATATCAAATTGCTCGAGTCATAAAAGAAGGGACTTACAGGCTCCTCACCACAAAAGGGAACGATTTGAAGAATGCCTGGCACAACGACCACTTGAAGAAATACTACCCTTAAGAACTGTATTCCCCTCTTAGTTGGAAAGAAATATAGTTAGAAATTTGCCTTTTTTCTATTTCTGCATTGTAATGGAACTTTGATGTAATAGCTCTATGAGCGGAAAAATTTGAAAGAGTAATGATATTATGTTTGTTCCATTCCAAAGAAAGACTAGACTTGTATTTCAAAAAAAGCGAGTATATGGCAAAGTATAACAAAGTGCCAAAGCCGTTGCATGACTCTTCATGCATGATGCGTGGTCATACGCCCTCGAGCTAGACCGCAAGCCCGTCAAGGGAAATACCGTTGCATGACTCTTCATGCACGATGCGCGGTCATACGCCCTCGAGCTAGACCGCAAGCCCGTCAAGGGAGATACCGTTGCATGACTCTTCATGCACGATTCGAGGTCATACGCCCTCGAGCTAGACCGCAAGCCCGTCAAGGGAAATACCGTTGCATGACTCCTCATGCACGATGCGCGGTCATACGCCCTCAAGCTAGATCGCAAGCCTGTCAGTCAAGGAAGATACCGTTGCATGACTCTTCATGCACGATGCACGGTCATACGCCCTCGAGCTAGACCGCAAGACCGTTAAGGAAAATACCATTGCATGACTCTTCATGCATGATGCGCGGTCATACGCCCTCGAGCTAGACCGCAAGCCTGTCAAGGGAGATACCGTTGCATGACTCTTCATGCACGATGCGCGGTTATACGCCCTCGAGCTAGACCGCAAGCCCGTCAAGGGAAATACCGTTGCATGACTCTTCATGCACGATGCGCGGTCATACGACCTCGAGCTAAACCGCAAGACTAAAAAGTGGCAAATTGCGGAAAGTAAAAAATATGTAACAATACAGCAACAAAAATGTTCAAATGCCAAGGTTTACTTTGAAGCAATAATATATTGTACAAAATGTTGAGAGACCTATATTATTATAAAAATACCCAGGATGCAGCCCAGTCTGATTTTCAGTTTGCAGAGGGAGGGGGTGTTTCCACTTCTGGAATAAATTCAGATATAGTAGGATCAGATGCAGAATCGGGCTGAGCTTCAGCTAGAGCAGAGGCAAAGTTGGAAAAAGGAAAAACAATACCTTCAACATAGGGTCCACCTGAGCCAAAAACCTTTTCCAGAGTAGCGGCGAAAGATAATGAGGGCTTATCAATTGAAAACCGTAAATCATCAACCTCTTTCCATAACCGCTGGACGGTTACAGGTGAGACCGGAGGAAGAGCATTACGAACTGATTCAGGAAGCGCGGTGAGCTGGTAATCAGCAAAGGGTACAAGGGAATGACCGTTAAAGCATTCCGGATTTGTGGCCACGATAGAACAGATGACCGTTATTTCCTGGGCAGTACATTTCCCCGTGGCCGCAAGATTACGGGCAACGGTATGAATCGGTTGTTCATATTGTTCCACGCCCGCAACGTCTAACCGATCGGAAAGCTCCTTAGAATCTTCAAATTCTTTGACCGCCGCGACTCTCTCCTCCTTCAAGACCAGTTCTTGGTATTTCTCAAAGGGCATCTGATCAAGCAGTTTGCCATCCAGCTCATCCACTCTGCCGGACAACTCCTCGGTTTTCTTTTTCTCCGCATCTAAGGATATTTGGAGCTCAGTGCAGCGGGCATCAATACTCACCTCTCTGCCTCAGCTTGTTCCTTGGCATTTCGGGCAGCTACCAGATCATCATTTAGCTTGGACACTTCCTTGGCCGCGCTCATGACCTCGGCATCCTTGCTTTCCAGTTCTTTGCATGTGGCAGTCAGGGACTTGGATAGTTTGTGAATCTCCTCCCTTGCCTCCATAAGGTCTTTGTTCCTCGCGGCGATCACAGCGGCATCCGCTTCATGCTGAGTGCGAAGAAAAATAATATCATTGGCAACCTACAAAAACAAAGGAAAGTTATATCAGAGGAAGAAAGGGACTTAGTAACAAGCAAATTCGTGAGTATACCTCGGTCAGGGCCAAGCCCGCATGACCCACAGCAGCAATAGGGTTTGAAGGACCCAAGACTTTCTGTTGGTAGGCGGGGAAATGAAGGCGATGCAACAATCCATCACCCACATAAGCGTTGGCGCTTCGGCGGCTGTGGAGATCTACTCCGTACACCTCGGGAGCTTTGGCAATTTTAAGTCCAAATTCTTTAGCACGCTCGCGATCTTCGATCGACTCCATGGGGTAAAGGTTAGAGCATATAGTCCCCTTGGACGGAGATAGAACTGAGAAATCAGTGGAGGAACCATGTTTGTGATGCTTGTCTTTTTGGGGTGGTATAAGGTCCCCGGTAGCAGACCTCTTCTTTGTTGGATCGGAAGGAGTAGTGCCCGTATCTGA
Organism: Campanula takesimana; assembly: GCA_026119855.1. NCBI lineage: Eukaryota > Viridiplantae > Streptophyta > Magnoliopsida > Asterales > Campanulaceae > Campanula > Campanula takesimana. The sequence continues at coordinate 365,748 of JAOWBW010000865.1, forward strand.
AGATGTTTGGGAAGAATGGCCGGTACCGATCAAACCTTTGCCACGGCCAGTACCACGGGGATTTGGTGGCAAGTTCCGAGTCAGTATAGGCTGGGAAGAAACCACCGCTCTGGTTTTATCAAGTTTGTCCGTGACGAGAAGTTTGTTCCCCGGAGCCTCCGCCCTTTTAAGAGTGTATGCTCTCCTCTATTTCTCGGCCAGAGCAACAGCTCGGGCCACCTGCTTAATCTTGGCGGCAGATTTTGGAGACATTGTATCAGTTGGATCTACAATCAAGGAAAACGATCAGATAAATAAAAATGGAACTTGGAAAACAAGAAAAGCAGTCTGAAAGAGTAAAATAAAAGAGACCGAGTAAACCATGGTCTGGACACGTCTCCCCCGAACTACAAGCAGTGCACTCAGAAATGAAAGTAAATGACTAATGAACTTTCTAGTCAGGGTCTCGTAACAAAAGGGCCATGTTAACCCTATGCTCGGGGCCAGAAGTACGACTTAGGGCCACCCTGGCGAAAATCAGAAGCTCCTCATCGTTGATAATAGCCGGAACATCATAAACTTGAGGAATCTCAATCACTGACTGGTCATCCTGGGTAATTCTTTTCATAAATTGAGCAAGATAAGCCTCAATCACAGCGCTCAGTTCGCGGCCTTCTTCTGGATCGGGAAAATTTTGGCGAGAGACTGAGATTGGCGCTATATTATCAGGGCGAGGGAACGGCCAGCCTAACCGATTCTGAATGACAAAAGGGTATCTTTGCCATTGATCAAACTTGTTGGTAGCGGCGGAGAATATTTTCTCAGATCGGGTTTAGTCTTCAAGCTCAGACAGCCCGATGTGATTTGATTGGTAAAATAAATATGAAGTGCAGATAAAGAGGGATCATACCCTAAAGCGCGGCTAACGACTATAAAATACACCAAATAACGAACGGCATTGGGGGTCATGTCCATCGGAAGATATCGGGCAAATTCAAGAAATTCACAAATAAAGGGGTCCAGAGGAAGCCGTAGCCCATTCTCGAACTGAACCGGAAAGAAGATGCACGCGAGGTTCCCTGACTGGATCAAAGGAGGAGTTACCGATTTTCCACCCATGAGTGACTCATACTCAACAAGACCGTGGACAAGATAGACTTTGGAATCTACATGAAACTGCGATAAATATTCATCATCTGAGTCTTGCTTCTCTTCATCTACCAAGCCCGCACCGGAGCAAGATGCTCCCGATTGACTGACAATCCTATTATCCGGACCTTTCGGGAAAGAATCTACGATCCTAATGGGGGAACAAAGCAAGTTAACTTTGCGAGCAGTATCAGGGGCCTGTCTCTCTAATTGCTCGTGTGAATCCGTTGGGGTGTCAGAGGATCCGTCTTCCTCAACGTCTCGGGCAGGTTCGTCTAGTAAAACGTCATCGCCGTCATTAGCCCGCTCTAAAGCGTCCCCACTACTAGTCACTTCGATCACACTAACATTCATTGGAATATCGTGGTCTTGGTCATGAACGGGCATAACATCATCTAACGGGGTATCCATCCAGGTCCTTGGATCAGACCCACTTGTAGACACTCGATCTCTACCTGACCTTACCAACCTTCTAGCGTTACCGGCCATATCTACATTATTGGGGAATCGAGTTAAAACGGCTTTCACGAAAATTCCTAATTGTTCCTCACCCCCCAAGACCCTCATTCTTTCAGAATCGAAGTGGACCGAGGGACTTGTCTCCCACAATAGGGGTAGAATACAGGAATCCCAATTATAGATCGTCCCAATCGTTTTGAAGGTAGATAAACCGTTTCCAAGCATTTATTAAATATCTATAAATTCCTCCCGTTTTTAGACAACAACCATAGAGGTCTGGACGAAGCATCCGCCCCAAGTCCAGTTCATCCATGGTCGAAGTTAGAAGTTTTTTGAGAGACTTTAAAAAATCCAAGAGCCGGACCAGAAATCCCTAATAAAAAGACGATTCAACCATTCGAAAGTGGGAAAAATTTTGTTCGTGATTTCAAGAGTTCGTAAATACGGCAGTTAGGGTTTTCCCGGAAAAATGGCAGAAAAAGCTCAAAATTAAAGAGTTAGCAGTTTAAAATCAAGCGACGAAAGCGAAATCTAAGGTGCTACCTGACAATCGATCGAGCTAAGGAAATAGAAGAATCAATTCGTTGACGTTGATAGCAATAATTTTTCCGAGCGCAATAGCAGAGGGTTAAGGGTGTTGAAAGTTTGGAATGATTCAATTTGGGGTTATTTATAGAGCCTAAAATGGGTCGGACTCAATTTATGACCCGGGATTGACCCGACATGTACCCGAGAAATGAAGTGGCGGGAATTACTTTTTCAAAAATCGATGACGGTTCGCATTAAATGCGCATGGAACCTGTCCTTTCAACTGCAAAAAGCATGTCAGACGCCTGGCGCAAGGGGCCCACTGTCCCATCGTCAACCACTATCATGAGACTCCCGTGTCACTCTGCAATGTACCAGAATCTTACTCAGATCGGCCCGGGTCGAGCTATAAAAATGTAACTCCTCGCATCGCTCATAAATAAGCTGATCCTCGGAGTTATTGGCCACTGATGAGCCCGAGCTTGTCAGACCGGGGCCAAGCCCGGACGAGCCGGTCTGATCGAGCCTATCTTAACTGGGCCCTGAATCTTAAGCCCGAACCAGGTGAACCCGTGGAAGCTTATGCCTGAGGATTAAGCCCGCTTGCTGACCTGGCACGAGGAAGGTTTTGCCTCCCGTCATTCACTAATTAGCCCGGGAATTGCACTTTACAGCTGGCAAGTATGTCCAAGGGACATTAACGGTCCGTACCTGTCAGACCACGATCACAAATGATGGACCCATCATCCAATGAGACCCTGGCACGTGTCTCAAGTTGGTTAATATCCCGATCTTATCCCTTTATTCTCTCTCTCCTATTACCTATAAATACTCCTTTACGCCCCATGGGCAAGGTACGCATTCTAACCCTAATTCATACACAAGGCATTCACAAGCCTTTCTTCTTAGGTTTTCCTCAGAGATCTTACTCTCACACCCGAGGGCCTAAGCCGGATTCAAACCCGGCTTTGGTCTTAACGGTGTTTTATTTGTGTTGTGATCCAGGAATTGGAAATACTCAGTTGGAGATCCCTCTCCTTGACCCCAAATTTTCAGGGTGTCATCAGTAATAATGTACTGATTTCCATTAAAATTATTATAGAAATTTGAGAAACAAAAAGCTATATTAATTACATGACTATTATATTACTAAATGAGTTAAATTCATCCCAAAGTAAATGATCACTTTTATTTTTAATCAAGAGCAAAATTTGTTATTTATTTTTGGACATATATAATACTCCCTCAATTTTAAAATTCATGTAAGTTCATATTAAGAAATACTATTATTATAAGTGAAAAAGACACACACCCCTAAAACAGTCCAATTTATTTGGATAATAAATGCTTATATAAGAGGTATTTCATAACTATAAATTGAAATATAATTGATAAAAGAAATAAATATTTATTGATAATCATAAAGTATCAAATACTAATAGTATAAAATTTCATAACTATAAATTGAAATATAATTGATAAAAGAAATAAATATTTATTGATAATCATAAAGTATCAAATACTAATAGTATAAAATTAACTCAAACGATATGGATATAAGAGAGATCGAGAAGGAGTAATATAATTAGAAAACCACCTAAGAATCATTAGTGCTGGCTAAAAGCAAAGTGAAGTCTTTGAGCTATTGAACTAATGTGTTAGTATAAAAGATTCGCCATGTTAATGACCTTTAATGGAATTGTATAACTTGGGTTACAAATTTTAAATCATAAAATTAGAGATATACTATCACGCAATGTTGAGGACAACTTTTTTGGATGTTAAATCCTTTTGAACTTCAAAAATTATGAGCACACAAGTCGATGGAGATCCGCCTTCCGTTATCCCTGCCAGAGAAAAGAAAATACACCAACTCAGAATGGATCAATTTGCCATATAATTTAACTTCTGGCGTGAGTGGATTGGCAAAATAGAATAATAAAGTTGAGTATTCATATTATGGTGTGAGTGGATTGGCAGAATAGAATAATAAAGTTGAGTATTCATATTACCACCACGAAAGACACATCCATTAGTATTTCCAAATATATCAAAAGACTTGTTTGATGAATCATACACATGCATCAACAATATTTTCGCTTATCACACATTTAATAAAAAAGACATTTTTAATTAAGTTAAGTATTAATTTCAAGCGTGACAGAGGAAGTATGATATTTATTTAGGGCGAACCAAAATGAACAATACTAATTATGAGACGGAAGAAATATTTACCTGTATAAATCATAACCTCTCTGTTGTCACCTTAGCACACTTGCATTGCTAGCAGTTTTGAAGTTTATCTCCACCAAATTATTGGCATATCTTCTCTTTGAAGCCTTCGACAATAGCTCCTACTTGTTTGAACAATAAAGCTACTTGCTTTCTCCATCTAGTACAAGTTGTTGTAGAACGGAGAGAGTGTATAACATGGTACACATCTTTGATGGATATATCACAACCATGGGTTCCAAACATACATATCATACTTCAATCATACTTCAAAACTGAGATTTGAAATCAATTTGATAAAGCTCATTTCTATTTAAATTTTAAATCAACAAATTCCTACTACATCAAAAGTATTAGACAAAAGACAATTGAATAGCCGATTCAAGAAAGAAAACACATCCAAAAGTATTATATAATCATTAATGTATAAAAAACACACTTTTTTAGAATTACCTATATAGAAGCCTCAATAATAATGCAAGAAAACTATTGTGAAAGAAAATTAAAATAAATTAGAATTACCTCAGATGAACTCAAAAGCTTGGGAAAGTGAGTAAAACTAGAGCTGTGGAAGAAAAAAAAACGGAATAAAAAAAAAACGAACCGAATGAAAGGAGATTAAGATTTGTATTAATATATAGATTATATTCCCACAACGAACTAAATCAATCAACTCCTAAATTTGTTCTAAAATTTTGATAACAATAATTTCTTTAACCGGTTAAAATTTCTAATCAAATCTTGATTCAGCCGAATTTTTAGGTTAAAAAGGTAGGATTTTTTTTTTTTCATTTTTTGTTGAGATCATAAAAAATGTGCTGGCCAATCGAATGGCGCCACGTGGCTTTATGATGTGGCATTATGATGTGGCGCGTTGTGAGGCCTAGAAATGTTTCTGGTTTAATATATTATATGGATTAACCTAAAATTATTGTTCACGGTGAAAAAAATGGAAATATCATTTTGAGATGGAGGGAATATGCTACTATTTGAGCTTCACTAGGATAATTAGATTGATATTTCAGTCAAATTATAATTATATTTATATAGATAATAAAATGTTAAATGAGAAAAATTTTCAAAACATAAGAGTATTTTGTAAAATACCTCAAAAATATGGAGCATTGGGATTGAATTTGAGTTAGGCTTGTTTGGTAAAACTGAAAATTAAGCTCTAAAATATAGAGTTGAAAATGTAGAGGTGAAATTATTAAATTGCTTGTTTAATAATGACAAATCACTTATTGAGTACATCTTAATTTAATCAAAATTCCAACTCAGTACATTAAAAAATATTCGAATAATCTCAACGATTGTATAATAAAATAAAGTCACCATTGACATGTACGTTATCATTATAATATTTGAATATTTTTTAATTGATAAATTATTTGATTCTTTTATTTAAGATGAACAAAATAATATTTAAATATTTCTTATTGGTACTCCCTTTGTCTCATAGTAAATTTCATCTTAACTATTTTGGTCACTTTGATTTTTTTAAAAAATGAAGAAACTCAATTACAATACTCTATCAAAATATTATTTATATTATTCATATGATAATAATTATATTTTTATTTGATCGAATATAATTTTTTTAAGAAAATGAACAAAAGAAAGAATCAATAAATAAAAAAAGAACTAATTGCAATTTGGTAACCTGTGTTTATATCACTTTTGCTTTTTGGTTATCATGTTTGTAAATGTTGTAACCGATTCTTGTGTTTGTCATTTTATTACAAATTGATATAAAAACTAACGAAATGTTAGTTTTATGATGGGAAAACAGTCATGTGCATATCACATGATTTTTTTTAAAAAATAACTAAGGAAAAAGAATAAAATAAGAAAAATGTGTGGTAGAAAATGGAGAGAGAATGAGTGGGGTAAATAGTAATGTTGGTTGAATAAAAATCAGTGGTGGAAAATGAAGAAAGATAATGAGTGGTGGGGTAGAGTGAATATAAAATTATAAAAAGTAGGTTATTTTTGGAAGTGTCAAGTGAGCTGGGACGGACCAAAATAAAAATAAATGTCAAGTGAGCTAGGACGGGGGGAGTATTTGTTATTGCAAGCACAGGGGTGCAAGACACGTGTGTGTTATGTGTAAATAAGGGCTGGTCTGTCGTCACCTTCTTCATTAAACGGCAACAACATCACCATTCCCCAATTAATGGTGGAATTAACTCCCACACAATAAATACCAAATCCCTCGCTTTTCTCCTTCCAAAAGGAGCAATTCCCTTCAACCCTTCTAGCCATTCACACATTACACATACACCTGAGAAATAACAATTATACCCTTAAAAGGTCATGTTAAATGCATATGACTGTTTTTTCATAAAAAGCAAAAAATTTCGTTAGTTTTTATACCAATTTACAACAAAATGACAAACACTACTAGAATAAACAAATTTAGGGACCAAAATTTGGAGACCAAAACAATGGACACAAAATAGAGACCAACAATTTATATATCACAACCAATAAATGGTTGCAAAGTGATGGATAAAAATCCACTGTGTAATAAAATACCTTGCAAGTGTACAAGTGCCGAAGCAGCAGTATACAAAAGTAAGGGTCGAACCACAGAGACTCGTGGATAAACAAGTTGATTTAATTAATGTAAAGAGTAACCAAAGGGGGGTTTTTGATTTGATTTTTAATTAAACTAATTTTACCTACTAAACAATAAAAACAACTAACTTAACTAGCACAAGGAATCAGGGCTTTAAACCAAGAGATAACAAGCAGTTCACGGATTGGTGATCACAATTACACTTTCTTTATGCTATTTTGATGATATAAGAAATAATATTGATTTTAGGGTTCATTCACTTATTTAAGAATTGGGACGGTTAGGTGGCCGGATTGCAATTCTATTATCCTATGTAAATTAATTCTTCCGCAAGGTCCAATTAAAACACACAGAATTTATTAAGTTTCAAAGAACATAAAAACCTAGTTTGTCTCTTTTTCCGCAAGGTCCAAAATCCAAACTATTTAACACACCAATGGCTATGTTTGACTGTCCACGCAAGTGCAAGAAATCAAACCCTAATAGTTAAAGAGCCAAAAATATCTATCAATATAATTGAAACTCAAAAACGGAATTGAATCTATTGTGTTAAACTAAAACTACAATTATCATCTCATAGCATAAAGATCATGCAATTGTTCACAACCAATCCGCAAACCAAGGAATTTAGCTACTCATACCCATAGCAATTATCACAAGAAAACAATTAGAAATCATAAACCTGGATAATACGCTTGATGTTTGAAAGATCTAAAATCTTGATTACAACTTGAATCCATGATAAAACCTAAAAGAAAGCATAAAGAAATAAAATACTGCACTCTACTATTTATACAGAGAGAAACTAGGGCCCAAAAATAGGGAAAATTAGGTCAAAACCCGCTTTGGAGAGGAATCCCGAAATTCAGTACGGAAGGAGTGAGCGGGCGCCTGATGGTACCCAGGCGGGCGCTCATTTGGACAGAAACATTGGTTCTTCAGAATTCGAATTGAGCGTCCGCTCGATACTCTACAAGCGGGCGCCTGCTCTGTTTTTTTGAACTTCCTTGTCTTTTCTCCATCTTGACTTGCCCAGCTTCCAATTGACTTCTGGTTTTGACTCACGCGCTCTTGGTCTTCACAATTAACCCTTGAGGACTTTGTTCACCACCACAAATGACACTAAAAGTGTTCAAAATATACAAATAATAACCAAAGTTCCTCAAATCACAAATGGACCAAAATTACATCAAACTAGTCTAAATTACAATCAAAAGTCAATAGAAATACCATGAAATTGTAGAGATTACATACATGAAAAACCAACCATCAAATTCCCCCACACTTAGACCATTACTCGTCCCTGAGTAATATTCCTAATCCCACATCTAAGCACCGGTCTAATTAGCGTAGCATGGAGGAAAATGATAACTATCTCCTCTACAACTCCCATCTCAAACAAGTCAATGTAATAACAAATCACTCGGAGTATAAATGACTCCGCTCCTTATAACTCTGCAACACGAAAAATGACAATGAAAACAAAAATGGCCCTAATTGATAGCACACCCATAATATGACTATAACACGCTTATCCAACTAGGGCCCACTCAAAAAGCTAGGGGAACTAAAATGTCCTAAGCTTCCCCCACGCTTACCTTTCACTACATCCTCCCTAAAAAAGAAATCAAAGTCAACATAGTTCAACAATGATTTACCTCATCATAAGCTCCAATACCCCTTATGACTCCCGAAACGAGTGAGGATTTCTAACCTAACACCACTAAACCAAACCTCCTACTTCAAAAATGTCCTACCCAAACACTCCAAACCGCCCTTGTGTCACCTACGCCATAGAACTTCTTTTTCTTTCACTCCCTCTCCTTTTGCCTAGGCGCCCTTTCGGGTTTTCACCTAGCCTCTCTTTTCTTTTCATTTTTTTTTTTAGAATAACTATACAACAAAGCAAGTGATAACATGCATCAACCAACAACCAACCGATATTCCTACCCCCCAAACCAAATATGAGCATTGCCCCCAATGCTCTTCACAACTAAGCATAAAAACGTAGGGAATGGAAATACCTCGAGCTACTCACGGTGGGGGAGGTCCAAAAATATCGTCCCAAGGTCCCGGTACGCCCTAACCTGAGCTCAATCCCTCGTCTGGACGTCTGTTCCAACTGTCCCAAGCATTCCATCCACTCTGAGGCGGTGGCGGAGGTGGTACATACTGAGGCGGTGGAGGGTAAGTTTTAGAAAGAGAGAGAGAAATTGGAGACGATGAATAATTTAGGTTAAAACCTCCCAAAAACCCGTTTTTACACAACTGGGGACTTCTCAACCCGTCAACCGGGCGGGCGCTCACCAAGACTCAAGCGCGCGCTTATTTGGGCAGAAACATCATACTTTTCGATTTCGAAATCAAGCGTGCGCCCCCTGTACACCAAGCGAGCGCTTGATATGTTTTTCCAGCAGTTTTTTTTTTTTTTTTACTGCTGGTTTGATTGCTCCACCACTGGTTGAATTGATTTCCTGCACATCACCACAAACAAACCTCACAAATGTAATATCCGTTATGAACATAAAAAAATGACCCAAAATATTTTTGGAGGGTGACACTATTTATACTCCCCTATAAACCCACAAACTCGGAGAGATCCATGAAGGATGACACGGACTAAACTTTTGACCGCACTTTCGTTGCCTACGTTCTCCCTAGGACAATAAAGAGCTCAGGTCACCGTAGTTCGAACCGACCAACACTGACACACAAATTTAACCACCACCCCCGAACCAAAAGTTTGCTATGTCCTCATGGCAATGAAGAACAACATACTTTCACTTTAAGGATAATGATAATCTAACAGAAAGAAAAATAAATAATACTTGGTTGGGTTGCCTCCCAACAAGCGCCTTTGTTTAACGTCGTTAGCCCGACGGTGGCCCCATTCCTATTTGGGGTGGAGATTGGCCACATTGACTCTGGCTTTTGCTTTTCTGCCTTTTGCCCACCTTAAGTGTTCTCGTGCATGAATGCCCACAATTGCCCACACATACTCTCACTTTTTAATTAATTCTGGGAGAACCCATCGGATCTTTGAGGCTCCCTTGTGCTTTTTCTTTTTCACTTTTGGGCTCTTTTCCTTCTTACTAGTACCTGTAGAACAAGAAGAAGCAAGACTGGTACAAGATTTTATATGAGGCGCCGACTTCTCATTGAAGTGGCCTAGGGGGTGAAACGGGCCATCACTAGAATGGTTTTCGTCAGCCTTATGGGATATGGCCATGGCATGAACGTCCACATTATCCCTAGTTTTCTCACCTCCATTCAACACACTCTCCAATTTCCCACTATCACTCTCATGCCCTACATGCTCAGGTACGCACTCACCTACCTCATCCACAAAATTACATGAGTCCTCATCAATCGAAGGATGTTTCATGATGTCATGCACAGGGATCTCTAAATGTTCATTGGCCACACACATTGATAATGTCCCATTCCCCACATTAATTATTGTGTTGGTGGTCACCATGAATGGTCGCCCAAGCAATATGGGAGATTCACGGTGATCAACAACATTATTAACAGTTTCAAGAACGATGAAATCTACAGGGACAATCAACTTGCCTACTTGAACTAAAACATCCTCCACAATACCCAACGGTCGTCTAATGGAACGATCAGCAAGTTGAAGGGTCAATGTAGTGGGTTTTAGCTCAGGCAAGCCTAACTCAAGATACTTGTGATATGGCAATAAATTTATGCTAGCACCAAGATCTAACATCGCCTTCACCTTGGTAGAATCCCCCAAAGTAATGGATATTGTGAAACTTCCCGGGTCCTTTTGTTTAGGTGGGAAGTCTTGTCGAACCACAGCACTAGCACTCTCTCCCATGATCAATTTCTCTTCTTTCCCATACTTAGGTTTCCTGGAGTTAATTTCTTTGAAAAACTTGGCATAAGCAGGGATATTTTTTATCACATTCAACAACGGGAGATAAATATTGACTTTTGAAAACACCTCATATAACTCCGACATTTGTTTATTCAACTTGTGCCTCATAAAACTTCCAGGAAACGGCATAGGAGGTACATATGGCTTGGGAGTGGGAGTCTCAGTATTAGAATTTTTTCCCATTCCATTTGTACCTTTATCAACAACATTACTCTCAAGAATCTCAACAGCAGGAGAAGATGTAGCAACAGGGAGTACCTCATTATTTACCTGATTGCCATTATGTAGGACAGTAATGGCCATGGCTTGCTGCCCTTGACTTGGGAAAGTTCCCGGTTTATGTCCTTGCTGCCCTTCAGCTAGTTGACCAATTTGGGTCTACAGCTTTTTGTTAACCGCATCTTGCTGCTTCTCTCGCTGCTCCATCATCATCCTCATCTGCTGTTGCTCTTGCATCATTGACCTCATCATATCCTCCAAAGATTGCTTGGGTTGCTGTTCTGGATTTCCTTGTGGGGGAGGAGGATAGAGAGGTTTCTGTTGAAACTGGTTCCCTTGGTTATTCCTCCATAACAGATTCGGGTGATTCTTCCAATCCGGATTATAGGTGTTAGAATACATACCACCTTGATTCTGTCGTGGGGGATAACCTTGCATTGTATTGACCTGTTCAGAATCACACTGCACAACAACTTGGCAAATATTAGTAGCATGAGTGTTAGGACCACAGTTAGCACAAAAATCAGATATAACATTAGCACTTGATGACCCCATATTCGTGTTAAATTTCGCCAAATTTTGGTTCATCAAGGCTACCTGTCTAGCAAACTCATCTACACCACTTAATTCATGCACTCCCCTAGGTTTCCCTCTAGAGCCTTTTTCTTGAGAATTGGCCCCTAACATCTAAAATAAATCTTGAGTTTCAGCAACAGTTTTGGCTCCTAAAAAGCCACCTGCTGCATTGTCGACCATAGCTTGGTCGGCTGCAGTCAACCCCCCATAAAATGTTTGATGTAAAAGGGCCTCAGGAAAAGCATGATGGGGGCATTGCACTTAAATCTATCCCATGCCTCATGGAATGGCTCACCTTGATCTTGAGTAAATCCTATAATTTTCTGTCTAAAGGTGGCCAAAGTGGCATGTGGGAAAAATTTCTTAAGAAAAATATCGTGCAACCCATCCCATGTGGTAATACTCCTAGCAGGAAGTAACAGTAGCCATGTTTTGGCTGCCCCTTGAAGAGCAAAAGGGAAATATTTAAGCCTTAATTGTTCGTCAGTAACCCCCTCCTTGACTGGGAATCCCGACACAATCATCATATATTCTCTCAAAAAGTTCAAAGAATCCTCACCGGGAAGACCCTGGAACTTAGGCAACTGACTAAAATAATGGCCCTTTGCCTCATAGGTTTTAGCTGCATCAGTCAAGACAATGCACGACACCGATGTGTCGACCTTGGGCCTAGCATATTCTTTCATTAATGGGTTTTCCATTACTACTTCAATTTCTTCTCCCTCGGTGGAAGAAGTTTCCAATTCACTTAATACTACCTCTGCCTCGGTGACAGAAGTCTCAGATTCAGACTCACTAATAGAGGGAATGCCCCTATCAAGTCTATCAATATTATCGTTCAGAGGGACCAACTGGGGATCCAATGAACGTCTACCAAACATACACCGATTAAATGAACTTGTAAATCACAACAAGTCCCCAGCAGCGGCGCCAAAAACTTGATGGATAAAACTCCACTGTGTAATAAAATACCTTGCAAGTGTACAAGTGTCGAAGCAGCAGTATACAAAAGTAAGGGTCGAACCACAGAGACTCGTGGATAAACAAGTTGATTTAATTAATGTAAAGAGTAACCAAAGGGGGGTTTTTGATTTAATTTTTAATTAAACTACTTTTACCTACTAAACAATAAAAACAACTAACTTAACTAGCACAAGGAATCAGGGATTTAAACCAAGAGATAACAAGCAGTTCACGGATTGGTGATCACAATTACACTTTCTTTATGCTATTTTGATGATATAAGAAATAATCTTGATTTTAGGGTTCATTCACTTATTTAAGAATTGGGACGGTTAGGTGGCCGGATTGCAATTCTATTATCCTATGTAAATTATTTCTTCCGCAAGGTCCAATTAAAACACACGGAATTTATTAAGTTTCAAAGAACATAAAAACCTAGTTTGTCTCTTTTTCCGCAAGGTCCAAAATCCAAACTATTTAACACACCAATGGCTATGTTTGACTCTCCACGCAAGTGCAAGAAATCAAACCCTAATAGTTAAAGAGCCAAAAATATCGATCAATATAATTGAAACTCAAAAACGGAATTGAATCTATTGTGTTAAACTAAAACTACAATTATCATCTCATAGCATAAAGATCATGCAATTGTTCACAACCAATCCGCAAACAAAGGAATTTAGCTACTCATACACATAGCAATTATCACAAGAAAACAATTAGAAATCATAAACCTGGATAATACGCTTGATGTTTGAAAGATCTAAAATCTTGATTACAACTTGAATCCTTGATAAAACCTAAAAGAAAGCATAAATAAATAAAATATTGCAGTCTACTATTTATACAGAGAGAAACTAGGGCCCAAAAATAGGGAAAATTAGGTCAAAACCCGCTTTGGAGAGGAATCCCAAAATTTAGTACGGAAGGAGTGAGCGGGCGCCTGATGGTACCCAGGCGGGCGCTCATTTGGACAGAAACATTGGTTCTTCAGAATTCGAATTGAGCGGCCGCTCGGTACTCTACAAGCGGGCGCCTGCTCTGTTTTTCTGAACTTCCTTGTCTTTTCTCCATCTTGAGTTGCCTAGCTTCCAATTGACTTCTGGTTTTGACTCACGCGCTCCTAGTCTTCACAATTAACCCTTGAGGACTTTGTTCACCACCACAAATGACACTAAAAGTGTTCAAAATATACAAATAATAACCAAAGTTCCTCAAATCACAAATTGACCAAAATTACATCAAACTAGTCTAAATTACAATCAAAAGTCAATAGAAATACGATGAAATTGTAGAGATTACATACATGAAAAACCAACCATCACAAAGCATGCGCCAAATGCTATTAAAAATTGGAGACCATAAAGTCGTTGCTATTTTGTTTTGGCGACCACTAATTAAATTTGAGACCCAATGTACGTCGCCAGACAAAAAGGGGGAAATGTGTCAAAATTTAGCGGGAATTGAAAATATTTGGCTACCACAGAATCATTTCCAATTTTTAATTGGGATACGCGAATTTAATTGGCGACCATTAACTGTTCGGTGTACGAGTATATAAGTACGTCCTCGGCTCCCAAATTAGCCCCTTTCTTATTTTTCCACAGTTTCACGATTCTTTCTCTTTCTCTCTAGGGTCGACGACGATTGTGAAGCCTCCGCCGGTGAGTTTTCCCTCTCTCTTTCTCCTAGTTTGAAATACAGGAAGCAACACCCATTATGTTTCTCTCTTCTCCTCTGCCTTGTTCTCCCCAATAAAATCTAACCTAACGTTGTTTTTTCATCTCTTGTTTACTTTCTCAATGTATGTGTTGGGATAATGCCTTTGAATGTGGGACGCCATATTATAGGATTGTACAACAGATGGTTTCATAATGCCTAGATAGAGCAGAAATGAAGACAAAAGAAAAAAAAGGAAGGAGCAGCAGCACCCGAACAGGTAGGCGAGCGGGCGCTCGGGTAGACCCAGGCGGGCGCTCCTGTGGGCAGAAAGTTGAGCCGCTTGGGTGATTTAATTCAGGCAGGCGCTTGGTCCAAGGTAGGCGGGAGCCTGGTCTTGCGGCAGATCAGGCCCAACGCACGCGGACTGCAGAAAAACAAGGTTTTTCCTTTGGGACTCAAATTTAGGACTCCTTATGTCTTCAGGGTTAGGTTATGACTAGTATAAATAGAGGCTATCATCCTAACAAGATTGATTTGATGAAAATCCATAGAGTGCTCAGAGAGAGATCAATAATTCTAGATCTAGGGTTTTAGCACAGTCGGGAATTATTGTGATCAATAATTCGTGCTAGCATAGATTAGTGTGATCTTGTAAAGAATTCTCCAGATTGATAATAATATTCTCTCCCCTCCCCATGGACGTACCAAGTTGGTGAACCACGTAAATCCTTGTGATTGCTTTATTTACTCATCAAGTCTTGTTCAATTGATCTAACATGTGGTACCAGAGCTTTGGTTCGTGGTTAGAGATTTAGGGATTCCGCTGCAGAGAAAGAGGAGATGGGTCAAGGAGCAGATTCGATCGACAAGTTCAATGGGAAGAATAGTTTTTCTCTCTGGCAGATCAAGATGAAGGCTTTGTTGATAGACAAAGATTTATGGGAACCGTTGGAGATTGCAATCAGGGATCGTAAGGATTCCAAGGATAAAACAGTCACCACAGAAGGTACATCAGAACAGTCAGAGAATGACAAGATAGCAGCAGTGAAGGAGGTGGCGGCTTTGAAGAAGTTAGATCAGAAGGCTCACGCCAAGATCATCAGACAGTTGGATGATGAGATCCTAACCAATATTGCAGGAACAGACTCCGGAAGCGATCTTTGGTTGAAGTTGGAAGATATGTACATGACACTTTCATTGACCAACAATTTATACCTGAAGAAGAAGCTATATGATTGTCGTATGACTGAAGGTACGCCCATAAATGATCATCTTAACAGATTTATTTTTGCATTACTTGAACTGCGTAATATAGGAGTAGTTGTTGATGACGAGGATGCAGCCTTACAGCTTTTAGTATCTGTAGACACCCCGCCTTGGACCTCTCATGTTCCGATTGCATACACATTCTCTATCTTCCTCTCTTCTGTTATGTTTTGTTACTTTCCGTTAACTTTTGTTACTTTTCGTTAAGTTCTTGACTTACTCCGTTAGTCTTGGATTTGACTAAGTGACAAAGTCAACCTTGAGTCTTTGTTTACTTTGTTTTTGTTGACTTTCGTGATGTTCGTTAAGCTTTTGGACTAATTCCGTTAGTTTTGGGGCTTAACTGCATTACGGGGTTAACTTTTGGGCTGAAATATGAATTTTCTGAAGCTGGGATGCGTACGCCTTTGCCCTCCTTTGTGGGAGGCGTGCTCCTCCCATGGGGGGGGGGGGTGGGAAGCGCGCGCTTCCCGCTTCCAGAATCTCAGATTTGGCCAAATTTCCCTCCTTTTCTGATTTGTAACCCCCAAGGCCATTATGTCTTGGCTTGATCCGGGGAATGGCCATCTTTGTGACCACAAACACTTCCCTAACACCTATAAATACCTCTTCATTCCACCATGGAAAAGGAGGAGGAATTCTTGAATCAAAAACACTTTAAAACACATAAAATCCATTTTCAAAGGGTGGTCACTATAGACAATTTGGTTCTTCCCCATTCAAGCACAAGGTACAACTCTCACTTTCTCCTTCTAAACTCTTTTAATTCTCTTTGTCAAAACTCTTTACTTGTTTTCTTCATCTCTCACTTCTCTAATGAGTATGCAATCTCCATAAAAACGGATACAACCAAAAGGCCACTTCACTATTGAAGTTTGGCCAAGGTTACATCCCAACATTCCAATCTCTATTTCAATCATTGATCATTTCTTAATGTAATGATTTAGCAATAATTCAACATGTAATTCTTAGCATAAATAAATAAATAAAACAATTCTCTTTTTATTTCCCTTTTCTTTCCCTTATAATCGTTAGCACATTTTCATATTAATATATAGGATTTTTTAGCATTAGAACACCAATTGTAGCAAGACCCGCGTAAGCGGGGCGGAGTGGGTGTTTAAGTACTTCCCACTCCGTCACCTAACCCCCGAACCCTTCTCTTCCCGAATCTTTGGTTTCGTAACATTAAAAAATAGGCTATTTCTAGGTTTTTCTTATGTTCCTTTAAAAACATAGGTGGCGACTTTACAAAATAAAATCAATTAGACATCCTAGGATCCTTCCACCGCTCTAGTCGAGCCGTGTGCTCTCCCGGGTATCTACAGTGGCGACTCCGCTGGGGACTTATTAGAGGGTTAAACTTGCGTTCTTAACTTTTGGTGTTCTTATTACTGTTTTCTGGGCATTCTGGTAAAAAGGGTGGGAAGCGCGTGCCTCTGGCCTTCTTGGCCTAAAGCGAGCGCGTCCGACCCCAATTACCAGAATCGCCCGCCTCCTTTCTTATCCTTCAATTCCATGTTTCTGTGCTAACAATTACTGCAGGGGAAAGAATTTTTTATTTAGGGTCAAGATAATCCCTTGAACCCACTGATTCGCAGGTACTGCCCAGAATCGGGCGCCTCTGCCCCTCTTTGTCTACCGCGCGCGCCTTCCGCATAGGCCACCCAATGCGCGCGCTTCTGGGCGCATTCCCAGAACAGAACAGTGCACAGAAAACAGAACAGAGCAGAATGACAATGTGTGGGCACCGGGCCTGCACAGAACTTCTTTTATTTTCTGTTTGTTTTATCGGTCACACGGGTGATTCGAAAGTTGTAATTATGTGCTTATTTGTTTTTGTTTTTTTTTGTTTTTTTTTTTTATTTCTTTTGAAAAAAAAATGTTTTGTCACATGTTAGACCTCACACTACATGCACATATTCTTATCAATTGCTCACTATCGAGTCGCACAATGTTCAACCCCAAACCCGTCGAGGCCCGTCCTAGAAAGTTTCAAGCTCCACCCGACCTTGACTCTTTCGAAGCGGTCAACCTCAGCCCGTGGCGTAGTTCAAGACTACATGCCGGGGGTGACCTTTAAGCCTCTCTTTAGCCGAGCACAAGCCACACAATTCTAGTCTAGGGTCTAACACTCCGTGACTCAAGTCGGTTTTCATGTACCGAGATTTCCCTAAACTAATGTCTTCAAATCATACATGCCAATTTGTTGCAATGGACGAAATAAAACTCCGTCCCCAAAAGTGGCTATCTTGGACGAAAATAAAAAATCCATCCCCGTATGTATGATTTACTACATTAATTTAGTTTAATCCCGTCACATGTAGGTATCACAAGCTTGGTGGAATCCGATGAATATATGAGACCGCGAGAAGGTCTATATACTAGTGTGACGATTCCACTATTTTTCTAGAAACCCCAAAAAGGACTCCGTCCTTCCGACTTTGTAAAAAAAAAAAAAGTCATTTTTCTCTATGTGGTTGAGTCTTTTTCCTTGTTTGTGGGTTTAATCATATTACTCAAAAGGTGTTTATGGGGACAACCTAAGATCAACCGTGTTCTTCCAATAGGTCCAATGGCTTCCAACGGCAACAACAACAACGGTGGAAATGATTTCGTGTCCAACGAAGGGTTACTCAACATAATGAAATAAATGGGGGAACAAATGGATAGGATTGTCGAGGATGCCCGCCGTAAAGACAATTTGTAGCAAGCCCGTTTCGATATCGACAAGAGGATTCACAAAGAAGAGGTTTCCGAACTCAAGGCCCGTCTTGATTATGAAAGAAGAATTCACGAGGAAGAGGTTTCCGAACTCAAAGCCCGTTTGCAAGAGCTCACCGACGGCAAAGCAAAGTTCAATGGTAAAGCATGCTTAAGTGGCTCGACCCTCAAAAGCTACAAAGGTACCACCAACAACCGAGTTTTCACTCCTCTCCTAGGAGTAACCCAAGCCGAGGCATTTGAAACTTTGGTGGCAAGTGGGAAGGTCAAACCTTTGGAAGGGTACAAGCCGAAGGCGATACTGAAGAATCATGCACATAGTGAATGGTGCGGCTACCACAAGCATAGTGGCCATACTACCGAAAGGTGCTTCCTTCTCCGAAACATCATCCAAGATTTGATCGACAACGGCGAATTTACTGTGGGTGAAAAGCAACCGCTAGAGAATGGCAACATGCAAGAACCCATCAAGGAAAAAGCTTGGTTTTGAAATGGGCCTTCAACAAGAGATCATGCCGCAAGGAGACTACAACGGCAAAGACGACGACAGCAATCTCCGTTTCTCTTTCTCTACCTAGTAGTAGGAATAAAAAAAAAAAAAAAAAAAAAAAAAAAAGTCAAAGTCCTCTTTTGTGTGCATTATGTTTTCTTCCTTCTCATGTCAATGTTTGAGTCGATCTTATCAAATAAAAGTCGTTCTTGTCCTCATACACAATTCCAAGTTGTTCAATTTAATTCTTGGCAAAATGATGAAAAGATGTCTAAACAAGTTTTAGAACGAAGGCCATCGCTTGAACGCCTAGGGGCTAAACATCGTGACGAAGGCAACGACATCAACAACAACGGCGAATCCAAGACATCAAGCATGGAGAAAAATCAAGCAAAGTTTTCAAAGGGGGATCAAAAAAAAAAAAAAAAAAAAACTCGCTAGGTTGAAATCATCAAATCAACCTAGGCAAAAGTTAGAGCACAAAAAAAAAAAATCCCCCTCAATCAAAGAAGATCAACATCATCATCCACCAACAAAGGACGAAGCTACGAAGCAACAATTCCATCACGAAGAATGGAGAATCCACAAGAACTACGGTGACCTGAGCCTCTACACTGGAGGAACGTAGGCAACCTGCGGGTCCGGTCTCATGCAAGAAAGAAGATATGTTTAGCCCTAGCGCGTTATGGTGATCGGCCTTCATCTCGAACTTGTCAAGACATCTTTGTACGATTCATTTGCCAATGAATTAATCACCAAAAAGATTGAACAACTTTCTTAGATTTGGAATCATTTCGCGTTCCTTGTCGAGTCTAGGGACTTCTATTCTTTCTGCATACTCCCAATTTCTTGCAATCAAATTGGGGCTTTCCTTCTCTTCTCTCTTAATGACTTACTTGCCTTCATGAGTCATTCAAAAAACGGTCAAATACATGAAGTCAATACTAGGGACACTTCCCTAATCAAGTCAATGTCACTCACCTTTAGTGACAAGAGGTCTCCACCGCAAAATCACATGTCTTATCTCCTCAGCTAGAGTCAATGCACACTCCCTCATTAATAGAGTCAAAATGAAGACGCAAAAGAGATGCCCGCTAGATTGAAAACCCGAAAGGGCGGTCTAGGCAAAAAACAGGGTGTGTCATAAAAAAAATGAGAGAGTGAGAGAGAGAAGGGAAAGAGAAATGGAGATCTCCGGCCTCTAAAGAAGACAACTGCACGAGCTCTACATTGGATCTCCTCAGCAAGTCAATTCCCTACCGAGTCAACTTTGGGATTGCAAAAGGCTCGATAAGATATGGCACCATCAAAGGTTGTTTTGGGTTATTGGCATCATTCTCCAGCAGTGTGCATTTTGGGGTTCATGAAAAGAAGGCCCGTGGTAGCCAGGACCCATCCGAGAACGAGCCCATCATAAAAGGGCACGAGGTTGCACAAATAATCCCTAGCTAGTCAATTGGCTTGGGCAACAAATAGCAACAACATGTGTCTCAGTTTTCAAAGCTTCTTCAAGTATGTGCTTCTAAAGTACGCCGAAAGGCTCCCGAGAAATGGAGTAGCTCTTGCCATGTCCTCTCATGTTTGTTCCCTCGCACGAGGATGAGTCACTCTTGCTTTGCTCAACAAATGGTGACGCCCTAGGGGCTATGTGACTCAAGGACAAGGACTTCTTTTGCTTCACTTGACAATCAATACGCCCTAGAGGCTATGTTCGAGAAAGATGTGTGAGACTATCCTCAAAGTCTCCCAAAAGGGATGTCAAAAAGCCCTCTTGTCGCGTGTGCCCGTGCTCGTTCCCCCAATCAAGGATGAACCTTTCTCGCAATCAATGATGGCACTCTAAGGGCTACGGTCAAGTCTTAAAGGCTCCCTCGGCAAAGAGCAATTAACTCCCCAGCAGTATCCCCAGCCGAGTCATGTGCAACATTGGAAGCTTCCTCAATTCGGCACCGAAGGTCTCAAGGGGCTTCGCAATCTACAATCTTTTGGGCTACGGCATTACAGTAATCCGAGCAAAGGCCAATATTGGGGCTTCGCGACCGACAGTCTTTTGGGCAACAATACTCGAGCAACGCAATTTGGGAGTAGTCTCCATTGAAGGGATCAAGCTTCAAAGGGTCTCTCAACACTTCAAGTCAAAGGCCTCTTGGTTTTAAATGAAGACTCTGATGTTATGAATGAAGTTGATGATTTTTGTTAGAACTCACAGCGAGATTTTGAAGGAAGTCTTAGAGAAAAGGAAAAAGATTAAATATGCTAAACTCTAATCAAAACAGGGTTATAGCGGGAATGCCACGGCCAATCCCAATGTTTCTGCAATTCAGCACCCCCTTCTCCAAGATCAAAAGCACAAGGTGCAGCTCAGATAAAGTAGGGCCACAGCACTAGTTGCATCCGAAGATCCGTCATTAGTTCAACTCAAGAAGAGTCAAGCAAGCATACTCATTTGGGACTTTATCACACCAAGACCTTATCCTCCGCGACTTCGACGGCACCGCAAGACATTACTGCATCTTATGACATAAGCCCTCAGCCATTTAGGTATTGACCATAATGAGGCCATTCATCTCCCCAGTAAGAGCAAGAAGGAGGTCTCTATCAAAAATTCTACCAAACGGTACATCCGCTCTCAATGCCGAACCGATCACAAGATAATTTGGGGCTTTACATCGAAAGGTCTTCACACTCCACCGTCTTGAAGCTCGCAAACAAGAAGTCCATGACATTTGGGGCTTTGCAATCTCTCGAGGCTTGGTATCAATAATCTACTCTTGGGATTTGCTCACGCCAACAACAAAAGGCGATTTATCATAGGGCTATGCAAGATTGGCATCAAGGGCATTATAGGGGATTTTCAATCAACAACCCCTTATCTCGGCATCGAAAGTCTTTTGAAGCCCCATAAACGACAAATCTCTTGGGGCTAGACATCAATTTTCGTCGGACACCGCGGCGACAACATTCAATCAAGGCAATCCGGACTTCGATTGAACATGACTTGATCTTGGGTTGGATTTACAAACACACAATGGTTAAAATGGTTCACCCACGAACTAAAAAAAAAAAAAAAAAAATCCTTTTCTCACGTGTGTGCATATTCTTTTCTTTCTAATTAAAAAAAAAAAGATTTTATTTTATTTTTTCTCTTCTTGCGCAAAATTATGTGTTTCCTTTTTGCTTTGCTCCTAGCATTCTCCCCCAGCATTCTCCATCATCCTTGAACTACGCTGGTCTGATTCCTTCCAAGGGATACGTAGGCAGCCTTTTGGCACGACCAACCCATCATCCGGAATACTGTCCCACCGACACTCCATCAAAAGCGAATTCATCATCAAAGGCAGCGACACTTTCCGCCAAAGCATCTACCACAACATCACGAATCCATCCAACGATGATGGTAAGTGAAGGTATGAACATCATTCATCTCAAGCAATCTCTGCTTTCAAAAATCACTTCACACACATAATCACTTTACTTCTCTCTCATATAAAGTGCTTTCAAAATCACATTGCACCACGAGCACAATTTCTCTCTTCATTTCACACTTCATGCATCTTCTTGAAAGAACACATATACCTGTCAAGCACACACATAACAGGTACCACCACTAAGTCAACAGCATTCGCTACTCAAGGCACTTCATCCCCACCAGAAAGTGGTCAATCGTGCCCACACCCCACAAAGTCAACAACATAAGCAGATGCGGCTCCAAGTCGGCAACTCGGTCCATATTGAGACAAGCTCCCATGAGCTCCAAGTCGGCAACTCGGTCCATATCGAGACAAGCTCCCATGAGCTCCAAGTCGGCAACTCGGTCCATATCGAGACAAGCTCCCATGAGCTCCAATAAAACACTCCAGCAAAAGTCGCTCATGCAGGGAGCGCACCTCTATCTATCGCAATTTCAAATTCCTACTTTTATCGAGTCTTTGTTTTCTTTTCTTCCTTTTTTCTTTGTCGATGTCCTCGGCGGGTGTTTTTACATTCGTCGACGCGTTTTGCTTTGCAATCCACGTCGCCGTGGGGCTCTGTAGACACCCCGCCTTGGACCTCTCATGTCCCGATTGCATACACATTCTCTATCTTCCTCTCTTCTGTTATGTTTTGTTACTTTCCGTTAACTTTTGTTACTTTCCGTTAAGTTCTTGACTTACTCCGTTAGTCTTGGATTTGACTAAGTGACAAAGTCAACCTTGAGTCTTTGTTTACTTTGTTTTTGTTGACTTTCGTGATGTTCGTTAAGCTTTTGGACTAATTCCGTTAGTTTTGGGGCTTAACTGGATAACGGGGTTAACTTTTGGGCTGAAATATGAATTTTCTGAAGCTGGGATACGCACGCCTTTGCCCTCCTTTGTGGGAGGCGTGCTCCTCCCATGGGGGGGGGGGGTTGGAAGCGCGCACTTCCCGCTTCCAGAATCTCAGATTTGGCCAAATTTCCTTCCTTTTCTGATTTGTAACCCCCAAGGCCATTATGTCTTGGCTTGATCTGGGGAAGGGCCATCTTTGTGACCACAAACACTTCCCTAACACCTATAAATACCTCTTCATTCCACCATGGAAAAGGAGGAGGAATTCTTGAATCAAAAACACTTTAAAACACATAAAATCCATTTTCAAAGGGTGGTCACTATAGACAATTTGGTTCTTCCCCATTCAAGCACAAGGTACAACTCTCACTTTCTCCTTCTAAACTCTTTTAATTCTCTTTGTCAAAACTCTTTACTTGTTTTCTTCATCTCTCACTTCTCTAATGAGTATGCAATCTCCATAAAAATGGATACAACCAAAAGGCCACTTCACTATTGAAGTTTGGCCAAGGTTACATCCCAACATTCCAATCTCTATTTCAATCATTGATCATTTCTTAATGTAATGATTTAGCAATAATTCAACATGTAATTCTTAGCATAAATCAGTAAATAAAACAATTCTCTTTTTATTTCCCTTTTCTTTCCCTTGTAATCGTTAGCACATTTTCATATTAATAAATAGAAGGACTTTTTAGCATTAGAACACCAATTGTAGCAAGACCCGCGTAAGCGGGGCGGAGTGGGTTTTTAAGTACTTCCCACTCCATCACCTAACCCCCGAACCCTTCTCTTCCCGAATCTTTGGTTTCGTAACATTAAAAAATAGGTTATTTGTAGGTTTTTCTTATGTTCCTTTAAAAACATAGGTGGCGACTCTACAAAATAAAATCAATTAGACATCCTAGGATCCTTCCACCGCTCTAGCCGAGCCGTGGGCTCTCCCGGGGTATCTACAGTATCTTTACCTATGTCTTATGAAAATTATGTCGATTCGTGCATAAATCGTAAAGATGGGATCTCTATAAGAGGAAGTGAAAACTTCTCTCAAGACGAGGGAATTGCGTCGAAAGGCGAGTGTGAATGAGGCAGGTACCCAGTCATCAGGTTTAGTTGCTAGCAGTAGTAACAGCAGGGGTTCTAGTGGAAAGAAGAACAATCAAGGTAATTCTTCACACAAGAAGGGTCTGAAACCTGGGGATACATGTAATTTCTGCAAAGAAAGGGGGCATTGGAAGTTCGATTGTCCCAGAAAGAAGCAAGGCAAGACACCAGTCACAGCAGAGGCCATGACGGCCAGGGATTGCAGTTCAGATGAGGATTATGCTCTAGTAACATCAGAATCAGCATGCACATCTGATGCGTGGATTCTTGATTCAGGAGCGTCTTACCATATCAGTCCTAGAAGAGAATGGTTTACCGGTTTTAGGCAGATAGTTGGCGGTGATATAAGCATGGCCAGCAGTACAGTCTGCAGGGTTGTCGGTATTAGTTCAATCAAGGTCAGGACTCATGATGGTAGGGTTGTCACTTTGAATGAGGTTCGACATGTTCCGTATATGACGAAGAATCTGATTTCTCTTAGTCAGTTAGACAGCAAAGGGTTCAGTTTTAAAGGTAACGGTGGAGCAGTTAGTGTCTGTAACGGTTTAGAAGTGATGCTGAAAGGCCTTAAGCGGGGCGCCTTGTATTTCCTCCAAGGAAAGACGCTTGCAGAGTCGACTATGGCTGCATCAGAAGAGGTGAATAAGGGAGATATGTCTAAGCTGTGGCACATCAGGCTCGGTCACATGAGCACTCGAGAGATGCATGAGTTGACTAGAAGAGATCTTCTTTATGGCCATAAGATCAAGGATCTTAAAAGCGTTCTGGATTACATCCACTCAGAGAGTTGGGGACCTTCACGTCAGGAATTTCTAAGGGGGCACAGATATGTCTTGTCTATGGTTGATGATTACTTGAGGAGGCCTTGGGTGGTTATCATGGAGCACAAGAATGGGGTCCTAAGGAATTTTAAGGACTGGAAGACAGTAGTGGAGAACCAAACAGAGAAGAAGATCAAGAAGCTCCGGACAGATAATGGTTTAGAGTTCTGCAGTACTGAGTTCGATTCGTTTTGCAGACAGGTGGAGGTTTCTAGACATCTCACCAGTAGAGGCACGCCACAGCAGAATGGTGTAACAGAATGAATGAATCAGACATGGCTTGTGGGAGCGTTGTGCATGCTCTCCAATGCAGAGTTGTCTAAACGTTTCTGGGCAGAAGCGCTTAGTACAACATGTTACTTGATTAATCATGGACTTCATACCGGTATTGGCCTCAAAGTTCCCTATGAGGTATGGACTGGTAAATCCATAATTGTTTCAAGTGTTGGCGGTGTTGATAAACAGGTGTAGCAACAAGATACTGAAGAGTTAGTTGTTCCACAGTCAGATGTTTATCAGGATCCACCAACAGAGACAAAGACTGAAGCACCAGAAAGTTCAAGTTCAGTTTCTAAAGAACATGGGTTAGCACAAGGAGGGTCTAGAAGAGCAAATTTCAGGAATGGATTTGAAGACTTGGTGTCTTATGCATTACTGGTTGCTGAGGAAGTGGAGTCCGTTCTTACGGAACCTTCTACTTTCAATAAAGCAGATACATGTTCAGAGTCATCTCAGAGTTATGCGGCTATGGGTGATGAGATGGAGTCTCTTTACAGGAATCAGACTTGGAAGTTGATCACAAGGCCAGAAGGCAGAAAGATTGTGACTTGCAAGTGGATCTTCAAGAAAGAGGAAGGGATGTCACCGGCAGAAGGGTTCAAGTATAAAGCTCAAGTTGTTGCAAGGGGTTTCACATAGAAAGAAGAGGTAGACTACAATGGGATCTTCTCAACAGTGGTCAGACACACTTCGATCAGAGTGTTGCTAGCAATAGAAGGAGAGATATACATGACAGAGTCGGAAGGATTCCAAGTTCCTGGTAAGGAAGATCAAGTTTGTAGATTGAAGCAATCGCCTAGGCAGTGGTACAAGAGATTTGATAGCTATGTGATAGCAGCAGTCAAGAAGTCAAGGATTCAGAAGCTGAAAGGCTTATTGGTCGCAGAGATGAAGGTTTTGGGTAACACGAAGAGAATTCTGGGTATAGAGATCTATAGAGACAGATCCAAATGGAAACTGTTCTTATCCCAGAAAAGATACATCAAGAAAGTTTCAGAGAGGTTTGGTAGGTCAACAGCTAAGGCTATAGACACTCCGGGTGCAGTGAATGCACAGACAGTCGCGTTTGGGCCCAAATCGGTTGAGGAGAAATAGTATATGGCTCGAGTATCCTATGCTAGTGCAGTTGGTAGTTTGATGTATGCTACAGTGCGCACCAGCTGTTGGGTTTCCAAGTAACATGCGCAGCGGAAAAATAGCAATTAAAATTTTATGAAACCCAAAGCCATGGATCCGTTCATATGATTAAATCAAATACAACATAATGAATAGAGGAAAAACTAACCCTTGATGTCTATGAATTCTAGCTTTGATTTTGGTGAAGAACTTGAAGCTTTATCACGGACAAAATTCACGAACTTTGAAGATGATAAGATTCACCCTCTAGCGGTATCCACACCACGAACGAATATCAAGGAGCTTCTTGATCTTGGTTGCTAGACCAATAATTATGAAACACACTTTCACAATTTAATAAAGAACTATATGGAATTATTTTGTGAATTATTTTGTTCTTCAATCCAAGATGTCTTGGAACAAAATAATAACTCTCTCAAACTCTTTGGAGGCACACAAAACACTAGGGCTAATGGTCTGGCCGAACTTGACTTTTTATACACAATTAAGACCTATTCCAAATAGGAAACTTTTGCCAAAAACCTTCCCAAATCGAATTAGGAAATTTTCTGCCGCCAGACCAAGCGCCCGCCTGGTCCCAACCGAGCGCCCGCTCGCTGTCCAGAAAACCCAGAATTTTCCAAAAATTCCTTTGAGGTCCTTCGACCCTAAATTCCAATACAGTCCTTTTATTTAAGATTCGTTCTATTGTGTGTGACCCTCTAGGATTATACTAAGTTGGCAATGGGCTCAAACATGAAACCATAAGATATGATTAGGTTCTAGCAAACCGTCATACCTACCCAAATAGTATAACTAGATACAAGTTCGCATTCCTTTAGAATATGTCACAATCCTTTTGTCCACGATGTCATTGAACACAAGTCATGGTCAAACAGTCAACTTGTCTTGTTCAATACTTTCTCGATTCCGAATATGTTGATAATTCAAATGCTATTGATCCAATCAATCCATTTGAGTCCGGCCGAACATTTCATCAACATCATTCCTTCGAGGGGCCCAAGCTTGACATCTCTCCGTGGAGGGACAAATCCATTTAGATTATTATTCTTCCCAACGGGAATCCGATTATGCCAATCATACCCTTTTTAACTACCGTGTTAAAGTAGCGTTTGAATATGTCAAACACAATGTTCATCAAGTGGAAGACTATAATAACTTCATGTCTAAGGATTCAAATGACATAAATAATATGAGATATATGTTCGACATAGACCATGACATAAATCTCATACAGCGGGTCATGTCCAGTACCTTGTTCCAAACAAATACCCATAAATCTACATGATCATCCCATGATCATTTAGCCTTTATACTAGTGCTTAACAAGTACTAGGGACGGGGATTATTATAAGTAAACATGAACAACAATAATAATCAAAACATCTCTTTATTGATATGAAATAAATGATAACAATTACAACGTTTATTAAACGTGCCTAGGGCACCACTACCAACAATCTCCCACTTGCCCTAGGCCCAATCTCCCATGTATCTAATACCCATGAACCTAACATGACCATCATGTTTAGCTTGTGGAACTCCCTTTGTTAGCGGGTCCGCAACATTGTCATCAGTAGGTACTCTGCATATATTTACGTCTCCCCTATCAACGATCTCTCGAATGATATGAAAACGCCTAAGTATGTGTTTGGATTTCTGATGTGCTCTTGGTTCCTTTGCTTGAGCAATAGCACCATTATTATCGCAATAAAGGTCTACTGGATTAGCAATACTAGGAACCACTTCAAGTTCAGTTATGAACTTCTTAATCCAAACAGCTTCCTTTGCAGCATCCGATGCGGTAATATACTCAGCTTCTGTTGTAGAATCAGTGGTTGTAGTTTGCTTGGAACTCTTCCAGCTTACAGCTCCACCATTTAACATAAACACAAAACCCGATTGCGATCGGCTATCATCTTTGTCGGTTTGGAAGCTTGCATCCGTGTAAGCATTTACAACCAGATCATCTTCCATTCCTCCATAGACCAAAAACGAGTCTTTAGTTCTTCTCAAGTACTTAAGAATCGCTTTTACAGCTATCCAGTGATTTTCGCCAGGGTCGGATTGGTATCTACTTGTCATGCTCAAAGCATAAGATACATCCGGCCTAGTACAAATCATGGCATACATGATGGACCCAATTGCCGAAGCATATGGAACATCATTCATTTTCTCACGCTCATCGTTTGTCTTAGGACATTGAGTCTTTCTTAGAGAAACTCCATGTAACACGGGCAAGGTGCCTCTCTTAGAATTTTCAATACGGAATCTTCTAATGACCTTGTCAATGTATGTACTTTGGCTTAAACCAAGTAGCCTCCTTGATCTATCTCTATAGATCTTAATGCCAAGTATATATGCGGCTTCACCCATATCTTTCATTGCGAAGCATTTTCCTAACCAAGTCTTTACGGACTGAAGTGTAGGAACATCATTTCCAATGAGTAATATGTCATCCACATATAAAATAAGGAATAGCACTATGCTCCCACTAATCTTCTTGTATACACAAGGCTCATCTTCGTTCTTGATGAAACCAAACTCTTTAACCGATTCATCAAAACGGAGATTCCAACTCTTAGAAGCTTGCTTCAATCCATAGATGGATCTCTGCAATTTGCATACTTTAGAATCTTGTTCAAAACCTTATGGTTGTGTCATATACACAACCTCTTGTAGTTTTCCATTTAGGAAAGCGGTTTTGACGTCCATTTGCCATATTTCATAGTCATGATATGCGGCAATGGCAAGCAAAATTCTTATAGACTTGATCATTGCTACGGGTGAAAAGGTTTCATCATAGTCAATACCATGAACTTGCCTATAACCCTTCGCTACAAGTCTAGCTTTGTAAGTATGCACCTTCCCATCCATGTCAGTCTTCTTCTTGAAGACCCATTTGCATCCTATGGTTTTTACACCTTCGGGCGCATCAATCAAATTCCAAACCTGATTGTCTTGCATGGATTGTAATTCGGATTCCATGGCTCCAAGCCACTTGTCCGAATCAGGAGAATACATCGCTTCTTGGTAGGTTGACGGTTCATCATTCTCAATGATTTCTACCTCATTACTATCCATTACGAGAAATCCATATCTCTCGGGCTCGGATCGTAACCTACTAGATCTGCGAGTTGCTTGTGTATTTTGAACAGGTTCCACAACTCCTTGTGGTTCTTGTTCTTGTTCCACTATTGGTTCAATGTTATTTTCTGGATCTCTAATTTCTTCAAGATTTATTTTACTCTCACTGATTTCTTTGGAGAGAAACTCTTTCTCTAGAAAGACACCAGTTCGGGCAACAAACACTTTGTTGTCCTCACGGTTGTAAAAGTAATATCCTCTAGTTTCCTTTGGATATCCCACGAAAATACATTTGTCAGATTTGTGTGCAAGTTTGTCAGAGACAAGTCTTTTGACAAAGGCTTCGCAACCCCAAATCTTCATGAAAGATAAACAAGTTTTCTTTCCGCTCCACATCTCATATGGAGTCTTTTGAACCGATTTAGTTGGAACACGATTTAGTGTGAAAGCAGCGGTTTCTAGAGCGTAACCCCAAAAGGATATTGGAAGATCAACTTGATTCATCATTGATCGAACCATGTCTAACAAAGTCCGATTTTTCCTCTCGGATACACCATTCCATTGTGGTGTTCCGGGTGGAGTCAATTGTGAAACTATTCCACAATTCCTCAGATGATCATCAAATTCTTGGCTTAAGTATTCTCCACCACGATCTGATCGAAGTGCCTTAATACTTTTGCCAAGTTGTTTTTCTACTTCATTTTGAAATATTCTAAATATCTCAAATGCTTCACTTTTATGTTTCATTAGGTAAACATACCCAAATCTGCTATAATCATCCGTGAAGGTTATGAAGTATTGAAATCCTCCCCTAGCATTGCTACTTAATGGTCCGCATACATCGGAATGTATCAACCCCAATAAGTCGCTTGCCCTTTCACCCAACTTGGTAAAAGGTGTCTTAGTCATTTTTCCAAGAAGACACGACTCGCAAGTATCATATGACTCGAGGTCACATGAACCTAAAAGTCCGTCCCCATGGAGTTTTGAGATACGCTTCTCATTAATATGACCAAGACGGCAATGCCATAAATAGGTATGATTTACATCATTAGGTTTAGATTTCTTATTTACATGATAGACATTGTCATTACTTTCATTCTTGACATCCAAGATATAAAGGCCATTAAATGAATTAGCAATACCATAAAGCACATCATTTAAATAAATAGAAAATCTCTTATTCTCAATAAGAAACTTAAAACCTTCATTATCCAAACAAGAAATTGAAATAATATTTCTACTTAAATCCAGAACATAATAACAATTGTTCAAAACAAGAATTAATCCGGAAGGTAAAGTGACTTCATAAGTCCCTACGGCTAATGCAGCAACTCTTGCTCCATTCCCCACGCGTAGGTCTACTTCACCCTCTTTAAGTAGTCTCCTATTCTTTAGACCCTGCACATTTAAACAAATGTGAGAACCACATCCGATATCCAATACCCAAGAATCAGTGGTAGAAAGGAGAATATCTATCATATAGATACCTGAAGTCGACGCAGCCTTGCTGCCCTTCTTCTTCTTTTGCTCTTCCAAGAAAGCCTTTCAATTACGTTTCCAATGACCAATTTTTTGACAATGGAAACAGATTGCATCCTTTTGTGAATCGGGTTTTGCCTCAGAAGCCTTGGCAACACTTGCCTTGCTTATTTTGGGTTTGACAACTTTCTTACCCTTTCCTTTGGCACCAGCCTTCTTCCCATCATGAACTAAGAGCACAGGAGAACCTTTCTCCGCAATCTTCATCTCCGCAGTTTTAAGCATCCCATGCAACTCGGAGAGATTCTTATCCATTCCATGCATGTTATAATTCATTACAAACTGATTATAACTTTTAGGCAATGAATTAAGAATGAGATCTGTGGCTAGCTCCAATGGGATTGGATAGCCAAGTTTCTCAAGGTGCTCTACATAACCTTTCATTTTCAGCATGTGAGGACTCACTTGTTGCCCTTCATTCATTTTACAAGTAGTGAATGGAACAATGGTCTTGTACCTCTCTTGCCTAGCTTGTTCTTGAAACATGGCTCTTAACTCCACGCCTATCTCATAGGCTTCCAAATATTCCAAACTTTGTTGGAGTTTTGAGCACATAGTAGCAAGCATGAGACAACTTACATCTCTAGAATCATTACGATGTTTCTTGTAACTATCTCTTTCTGCTCTAGGGGTAGTAGGTTCTGGTTCAGCGGGAAGAGGCCCATCGAGAATGTA
The DNA here is from genome assembly GCA_026119855.1 of Campanula takesimana. Taxonomy (NCBI): domain Eukaryota; kingdom Viridiplantae; phylum Streptophyta; class Magnoliopsida; order Asterales; family Campanulaceae; genus Campanula; species Campanula takesimana. The sequence goes on from JAOWBW010000865.1 coordinate 397,429, forward strand.
CAACTTATCTTCTTGCCTTAGAACAATTCTTAGGCTACGGATCCAATCCATAAAGTTTGTACCATTCTCTTGGAGCTTATCCTTCTCAAAGATCGATCGCAACAAAATTGATTGAGTGTTAGTAGTCATTATCTACAAATATGTAAAATTTTCCAAAATTTAATAAGTACCGGCTTTCATTAAAGAAATAAACAATGTATTTTTTTTTAAACAAAATACTCCCACTAAATTATATAACCTTCATATACATCCAATGTATAATATAATTTAATTGGGCTAAGATCCAACTTTAATTTAACTTTTGAGTCCACGGAGGCGGACCGCTCAAAACTAAATTAATTAGGTAGACAGTCATGTCAATCATATCCCATATGATTCTTAGATCCTTTCATGAGATTCTTTGAGAAATCCAATTTTTCAAGCATGTTTAATCTCATCTTTTGCCTAGGCCCAAAACTGTTTTGACACCTAATTAAGTCCAACCATTTTAAACGTATAGGAACCATTCAATTTAATGCACCTTGCGGAGGCAAGCCCAGATTAAATTAATGAACCTCATCTTGCTCATACATGAATAAAATTAATGCATCTCGCGGAGGCGAACCCACATCAAGATTACACATGTATAAACAAGTGTTTTAATCATGGCATGGCAATGAAAGACTTAAAACTTTCTTTGAAGGTTCATCACATATAGCATATAACACATTTATGAGCACATAATATAAACATGTTACACATCAAGTTTAGCCACTAAATTAATCTCCATTAATTTAAGCATGATATTTATGTGTCATTAGTTTCTCTATAATTATGAGGATGAGACTATTTCAACTTCGGTTATTATCTCCAAATCAAGACAACAAGAAGTGCGGTCTAACAAAGCCATTAGGCAACCACAATCCCGCACTAATTCAAGAAACCAAGAAAGTAGTCCATGTGGCCGAAACTAGGCAATAGATGGTTTCGATGAACGTAGGCCAATTGCATCCACAATTCCACATGGATCTCCAAACTTTGAATCAAGAACTTTGTTTCTCAATTTTAGCAATTATGAACTCTTCATAATTCTAACTTCGTTTTATCTTTGAAACTTTGATTGCGATCAATTTTGGGAAACACAATCTCGATGAACGCAGATTAGCCATCCAAAACTTGAACCAATCTAGGAATCACAAGACTAAAACAAATAGGAAAATCAAACCCCAAAATCCACACACAAACCAACTACCCAAAACCCATTCCAGATCAGCAAGTCTGGACTGGTTCTGTTACTGGTTTTGTTGAATTTATCGAAAATTCCATATTCAGATTTTAACCAAAATCAGAACAGATTCTGACGAGCGAGCGCCCGCCTGGTCTTGACCGAGCGCGCGCCTGGTAGGTCAGAATGGTACAGAATTTTAAAGTTCGAAAATTTTGTCTCAAAATTACTTTTCCCCGATTATTAAAACTTTGATCTGATCAAAAATTAATAATCGAAATAATTCAGAATCCACCATAATTTTTATTGCGATTGAATCGTGCGATTAAAGTTGCAAAACAATAAACCACATAAAATCACAAAACACATAAGCATCATATATTCCAATATTCATATCATGCTAGGCACATAAACAATTTATATACACATAACATGATCCAAGTATTGAATTAATCAACATGAACGGGGCTCTGATACCACAGTTGGGTTTCCAAGTAACATGCGCAGCGGAAAAATAGCAATTAAAATTTTATGAAACCCAAAGCCATGGATCCGTTCATATGATTAAATCAAATACAACATAATGAATAGAGGAAAAACTAACCCTTGATGTCTATGAATTCTTGCTTTGATTTTGGTGAAGAACTTGAAGCTTTATCACGGACAAAATTCACGAACTTTGAAGATGATAAGATTCACCCTCTAGCGGTATCCACACCACGAACGAATATCAAGGAGCTTCTTGATCTTGGTTGCTAGACCAATAATTATGAAACACACTTTCACAATTTAATAAAGAACTATATGGAATTATTTTGTGAATTATTTTGTTCTTCAATCCAAGATGTCTTGGAACAAAATAATAACTCTCTCAAACTCTTTGGAGGCACACAAAACACTAGGGCTAATGGTCTGGCCGAACTTGACTTTTTATACACAATTAAGACCTATTCCAAATAGGAAACTTTTGCCAAAAACCTTCCCAAATCGAATTAGGAAATTTTCTGCCGCCAGACCAAGCGCCCGCCTGGTCCCAACCGAGCGCCCGCTCGCTGTCCAGAAAACCCAGAATTTTCCAAAAATTCCTTTGAGGTCCTTCGACCCTAAATTCCAATACAGTCCTTTTATTTAAGATTCGTTCTATTGTGTGTGACCCTCTAGGATTATACTAAGTTGGCAATGGGCTCAAACATGAAACCATAAGATATGATTAGGTTCTAGCAAACCGTCATACCTACCCAAATAGTATAACTAGATACAAGTTCGCATTCCTTTAGAATATGTCACAATCCTTTTGTCCACGATGTCATTGAACACAAGTCATGGTCAAACAGTCAACTTGTCTTGTTCAATACTTTCTCGATTCCGAATATGTTGATAATTCAAATGCTATTGATCCAATCAATCCATTTGAGTCCGGCCGAACATTTCATCAACATCATTCCTTCGAGGGGCCCAAGCTTGACATCTCTCCGTGGAGGGACAAATCCATTTAGCTTATTATTCTTCCCAACTGGAATCCGATTATGCCAATCATACCCTTTATAACTACCGTGTTAAAGTAGCGTTTGAATATGTCAAACACAATGTTCATCAAGTAGAAGACTATAATAACTTCATGTCTAAGGATTCAAATGACATAACTAATATGAGATATATGTTCGACATAGACCATGACATAAATCTCATACAGCGGGTCATGTCCAGTACCTTGTTCTAAACAAATACCCATAAATCTAACATGATCATCCCATGATCATTTAGCCTTTATACTAGTGCTTAACAAGTACTAGGGACGGGGATTATTATAAGTAAACATGAACAACAATAATAATCAAAACATCTCTTTATTGATATGAAATAAATGATGACAATTACAACGTTTATTAAACGTGCCTAGGGCACCACTACCAACACCAGCGATGTCAGACTCGTCTATGGAGATGGGACAGAATATGCAGTCAAAGGTTTCTCAGATTCAGGGGATGTTGATACAAGAAGATCAAAGACCGGATATGTGTTCACGCTTGGTGGGTCAGTTGTCAGTTGGAAGGCTACGTTGCAGGCGACAGTGATGTTGTCTACAATAAAAGCAGAATACATGGCATTGACAGAGTCCGCTAAGGAAGGAATATGGTTGAAGGGATTGATCAGCGATCTTGGGATACATCAGGATCAGGCTATTATTTATTGCGATAGTTTGAGCGCGATTTGTTTGGCCAAGAATCAAGTTCATCATGAGAGGACCAAGCACATTGATGTCAGATATCATTTCCTAATAGATGAGAAACGGGTAAAGGTGAAGAAGGTAGGGATGGCGGACAACCCTGTAGATATGTTCACGAAACCCGTGACGGGGAGCAAGTTTCAACATTGTTTGGACTTGCTGAATGTTCGCAGCTATTAGATAGCAGTAGAGGCGAGGGGGGAAAAGGTTTGTTGTCATGGAGATTCAAGTCAAGGTGGAGATTGTTGGGATAATGCCTTTGAATGTGGGACGCCATATTATAGGATTGTACAACAGATGGTTTCATAATGCCTAGACAGAGCAGAAACGAAGACAAAAGAAAAAAAAAAGGAAGGAGCAGCAGCACCCGAACAGGTAGGCGAGCGGGCGCTCGGGTAGACCCATGCGGGCTCTCCTATGGGCAGAAAGTTGAGCCGCTTGGGTGATTTAATTCAGGCGGGCGCTTGGTCCAAGGCAGGCGGGCGCCTGGTCTTGCGGAAGATCAGGCCCAACGCATGTGGACTGCATAAAAACGGGGTTTTTCCTTTGGGACTCAAATTTAGGACTCATGTCTTCAGGGTTAGGTTATGTCTAGTATAAATAGAGGCTATCATCCTAACAAGATTGATTTGATGAAATCCATAGAGTGCTCAGAGAGAGATCAATAATTCTAGATCTAGGGTTTTAGCACAGTCAGGAATTATTGTGATCAATAATTCGTGCTAGCATAGATCAATGTTCTAAAAGACGGGCGCCTAGGCCGCCTAAGCGGCGCCTAGGCACTAGTCGGTGCCTGACCGCCGCGATTTTCACCAAGTCGGCCAAGTTAGGCGGTGGGGCGCCTAGGCGGTTCTGGGCGGTGCTAGGAGGCTAGGCGGGTTTGGCGCCGGTTAGACGATTTCGGCCGATTAGGCGGCTTGGCGCCGTCTAAGCGGTGTTGACTACGTTTTTTTTTTACTAAAGTGGAAACTACGCCGTTTTAACGCAAGAAAATAAACCCAAATACCCAATTCGTGAATCTCATTCCATTTTTGAAATTTCACTCGATATTGATAATCTAGGGCTCAACGGCGAATCCCAAATCCGTCCTCCGCCGTTCCGCCGCCATCACCGTTGTCTCCTCCAGTGAGTCCAGTCTCTAATCTGTCTTCGTCGTCTCCATTACCATCGTCTTTAGTCTCCTCCTTTGTCGATTGAGCTATTCCATCTTCGTCGAATCCAACTGGACAGTGGTAATTGTTAATTTGTTAATTGTTATTATGTGGTTTTCTTCTATCTCTGTGTGTTTATTAGTTACTTTGGATGGGAGTTTGATACTTAAGTGCCATTCTAGGTTGCTGAACTGCTGATAATTTGATATGGTATTGGTGCAACTGTGTTGTAAACTTGTGATTGATATGGTGTAAATAATGTGTATATAGGTTGCTGAACTGCTGAACTAGGTTGCTGAACTGCTGAACTGACTTTGAAGCTTTTGTAATGGTCACATATCAAGTTTGAAGGTTGCTGTGTACTTGAAGTTGAAGGCTGAAAGCTTTTGTGATGTTACTTGTTATGTTATTGTAATATTTACATTCTTGGTGTGGATCCTGTTTGTTTGTCATTGTTGTTTTCTAAGTTATGCTAAAATGGTCCCTGTAGTAGACTGGCACAATACCTTTTATTAATAGTAAATCAGGGAACTTTTCGGGTGTAAGAGCAAGTCACAGAAGTTGTAATGTTACTTGTTATGTTATTGTAATATTTACAAAATGTTAGTCCCTCCATCTCAAAATGGATTTTCAAAAAGTTTTTAAATTTACTTTAGTTTTAGAATCTTTAGATGAGGAGTAAATTTGAAAAAAAAAATTAGATATTGATTTTGGGACGGAGGGACTAACATTTTGTACAACTGATAGTCTTAAATTAGCCATGTTAAGTTAAACAGGCTCAGAAAATGATTTTTTTTTTAATTTCTCGGCCCCGCCTAGGCGCTGGTCCGCCGCCTAGCGTCTTTTAGAACACTGGCATAGATTAGTGTGATCTTGTAAAGAATTCTCCAGATTGATAATAATATTCTCTCCCCTCCCCGTAGACGTAGCCAAGTTGGTGAACCACGTAAATCCTATTCTTGTGATTGCTTTATTTACTCATCAAGTCTTGTTCAATTGCTCTAACAGTATGTGTTTGTTGTTTCAATCGATTTTATTTGCTGGGTTTCTAATTATTAATTCTCAATTGAATTTCGTGATTGATTGCTAACAGGTACTCATTCCCACAAATTTTATTTTGTTCAAAGGGATAACAGGTTAGGGTTTTTCCATCCATCTTTGTTCAAGGGATAACAGGTTAATTACTTTAATTTTGATTGTAGCACTTTTTAGGCTTGTTCTAATATGGAGGATCTTACTCAAGTATATTGGCCATACACACTCACTCACTCACATATATACATATATATACGTATACAGTATACATTATACATGTTTTTAATGAAGAATCCATAAAACTAATATGTTTGTTGGGACCAATTTGTTTGATTTCCATGTGAATTGTGAGTGTCATAAACCTGCATACCAACTGTTCATCACACTTTGACCAAAATTTTACAGAAAATATGATTATCATTTTGAGTAAAGTAAAAATTATAAATGAGTATTTTATTAATGGAGAATGAATTAAAAAATTAATTATTTTTTTTTAAATTTTAGTCAAAGATCAATTGAGTTGACTAATTTTGCTTTAACTTTGTAGATTAAAGTGGGACGGAGGGAGTATTATATAATGCTATGTTAGAGGGTTTGCAACTCACATGAAGGCACATTAAATTCTTAAACATTCTTTAAAAAATGAACCATTTTATTAGATAAGGAGAAATATGGACTTGAGCATTACATGTGTCACTTAGAGTCTTTTGGAAAATAAATGTGACCTTACGGCTGCTGGCTGATAATGGCTTATTGCTACATGTATTTGGCTTTGTCAATTCATATACAACCTTAAAAAAATATTAAAGAGGATAAAGGGAATATTTGTATTTTTTTTTATTTTTTTTGTTTCTCATGATCTTGTGAACTAGATGATTATTTCACTACCAGAAATTTTCATGTAGAGCATTTTTCCCTTTCATGACCTCTGAACAGGGCACTTCTGGTACTACAACTCTTTCCGATACAATTCTCACAACTTGTTTTGTCTGTTTAAATGCTGCATTTTTTTAAATAGTTGTAGTTATTCAGTTTATCCAACTTTAAAAAATGTTCTATACTCTATCCTAAGACATGGTTATGGCCTGTGGTTGTGGGTGTAACTCTTCTTTCCGTTTTGCTTTTTACCAGTTAAGCCTTATAGCACATTAGCTCTTGTTATGGTTTTACTCATTCCGTCCCAAAATAAATGACCATTTTGTTCATTTTGAAAATGTGGATTTGTAGTACATAATATTCTTCTTTTCACATAACCATAAAAAAAAATTGGTAAAAAATCATTGAGGGATGAGTTTCTTTTATTAAGTACTCCCTCTGTCCCAACATACTTGTGATAAAAAAAGGTCATTCAATTAGGTACAAAGAGAGTGATTTAGTATATTAACCTTCTCTTAGTTTAAGCTTAATAATACGTATCATGAACAAACACATAACCATTAAACAAATTATGAAAAGTGTAAATCATAACAAGGTGATAAAATCATATACATAGTTTTATTAGTGAATGTAGGTGTTATTAATGGCAGGGGAAGATCGTAATGGATCATATTTTCACGATGAAGTTTATAGAATGCTAGTGAATGTATACGTGATGGAATGCTTAGATGTATGTAGTAGTTGGCAGGGGAAGATCGTAGTTGGATGGATAACCGAAAGGAACGTACAGAAGAATTTTCACGAGGTGTGAAGTATTTTATAGAATTTGCTAGATCACATCCTGAATGTATACGTGATGGAATGCTTAGATGTTCCATGTAGTAGTTGTCGCAATCTCAAACCCCAAACAGACGACTGCATCAAGTTGCACCTTATGAAAAATGGGTTTGTTGATAACTATAAGAGGTGGATATTGCATGGCAAGCCAAAGATTGCTTTTAGAGATGTGCAAAGGCGTCCATCTGTAGCTACAAATTCCATAAATGAACCAGAGGCAATGATTGTAGAGGAAGCACAATCTCTGGGTATGGAAGATATGGTTAGAGATGCAGATGGTCCATCGTTTGATTGGACACTGAATTTTGAAGATGAACCAAATCACGCTGCTAAATCGTTTTTTAGAATGATGGATTCTGCAAATGAAAAGGTTTATCAAGGTGCAGAGTCTTCTGTGTTGGAGGCTGTAGCTGAGCTTCTTAATATCAAGACTGATTCGAACATGAGCCAACATACTTATAATCGAATCTTATCATGGGCTAATAAACGGTTGCTACCTAAACAGAATAATATGGTAGCTAATTTTTATGACACAAAGAAGTTGGTTGGGCATATTGGTCTTGGTTATGAGAAAATTGATTGTTGTAGGAATCAATGCATGCTTTTCTATAAAGAAGATGATGGATTGCAATCATGTTCAGTATGTGGACTTAGTAGGTATAAGACTCCACGACATGGTAGTGCGAAACATAAAATAAATGTACCTCACAAGCAATTACGGTATATACCGCTAATTCCTAGGTTGCAACGACTATATGCTTCAAAGGAGATCTTTGAAGCTATGCGTTGGCACAAAGAGAGTCCACGTGATACAAAGATATCATAAGTAGGATGAGGAGGAAGTGGATTCTGCTATTATTTCAGATTGTGTATTGTTGTCCCGATCTGTCTTATGATAATTTCCTCAAAGCATTCACATTCATGGTATCCACGCGATACAAAGATATCATAAGTAGGATGAGGAGGAAGTGGATTGAAAAAAAAAAACACGCCCTGTTTGTATGGTTAGTGGAGCTTGGGAACAATGGCTTGCATGGTGGGATAGTGAAGAATTAAGAAATTATCGAACAAGAATAAGAGGAACAGAGAGAGTGTTAATGGGGAGGCTTGTGTGCACACTGGTGGATCTCTTAGCCTCATTAATCTATTATATCGCATGGTCAGTGTTCTATCATTTTTATTTCCGTTTCTTTATTGATTTTCTATATAGTGATGGATGAGTTTTATACTCATCTATTCGGTACTTTCTAGACTTATTCTGAGTGAAATCCTTGAGTATTTATGTGTTTAATATGTGTTTTAGTGTTTATTTAGAAAACAGGTAAAACAGGTGGAAAGTGCATAAATTAGATGATATATGGCGAAATTTGGATCTCTAGGGACTAAAGAGGAATTTACTGGAAGTTGAGGGCAGCTGTGCAGAATCTGAAGGTCCAGGGACTAGTCTGCAGTTATTCAAAAGTTCAGGACTTTTCTGGAATTATTAAAAGTTGGAGGGCTAAACAGGAATTTGTTAAAACTCTAGGGACTTCATGGGAATTACAGAAATCTGAATTTGGGAAACACCTACATCCACGTTTTTTTGTTGGATTAGGATTTTATTTCTTTTATTTTTCTATTCCTATTTCCTAGTATAAATAGAACTCATTAGTTAGTTTTTAGGAAAAAGCAAATATTACTGGGAGGCAAGACTTTTATTTATTTTTCTCTCTAGAATTTTATGATTTCTTCATCCTCGAAAATTATGATTCATCAATTTATGATGAACTAATTTTTTATTCTACGGATTGGAGGTAACAAGTATCAACTCTATGATTAATTGTGTTTAATTTTTATTAGATTAATTTATTGTTGGGTTTATCAAAAGTGATTCTATTTTCCTTCATTCTTTTATGTTCAATAGTAATAAATATTGTGCATGATTGATGTTTAGTGGATGTGATTAATTGCATGTGAGTGGGTTAATTGCATATAAGCCATCCTTTTGGTAATTGAATCTTATTGAGTGGCTTGCGCCCGATTTAGGATTCAAGTTCATATATTCTTGTGTTCTTAAGGGATTCTTTGTGCGTTGTTGTGTAGACTTTACGGAAAACATAACAACAAAAGAAATTACGATCTTAACTTTACGGGACGGATTGTTACATTAGTGATGAACACCCAACGATAATTAACATAATTAGGGAATTTGATCATAGGGAAGATACTTGTGAACCCAATCTGTAGGCTTTCTCTCATATTTATATTTGTTTCAATTGCTCTTTTATTTAATTGTTTTATTAGTTAATAAATCTCAAAATCAAATCTATTTATTTTACTGTTTTAAATTGCTATTTCTCCAATATAGTCCTTTGTGGTTCGACACCCTGCTTTGCATATACTACACCGGTAACTTGTGCACTTGCAAGGGTAAATTTAAGACATCATATAGTTTGGCTTTTGTTGTGGCTGTAATCTGCTATTTATTATGTTTGTAGAAAAAAATCCATGGAGGTCAAGTTGATGAACTGGATGCGCTGATTGCTATGCATACTCGCAAGGGGCCAGGTGGACAGTTGATTTGGGCAAGTAAAAAACATGAAAAAGTATTTGTAAGTATAAGAAAATCATTCAATACCGTAAACTTTGCTTGCAGCTGGTCTGATTGCTTTATTATATAAATAAACATGTTTAAGACATAGTTAACCCTTTTTAAGGGACGGATCCAACTCAAATAAGATTCAACTTTAGGGGGTTATTTGAAAAATTATTCCCTATATCTATTCATGAAGCTTAGACGGACCTCTGTTACTTTTGTTCACATTGGCCCAGTTAATTTGACTTGTTAAAATGATATTTTTGGACATTTTCAAGTAATCTGTGATGTTAATGTTATTGTGTGACTGCCTTTGTTAGCTTTCTACGATTGTATTTGTTTAATGTACTCCTTCCATCTTAAAATGAATGTTTAAAAACTATCGTCGTGTTTATCCCGAAAAAAAGAGTTGGACAGTCATTTTGTTTGATAAATGATCATTTTTGTTGATTTATTTTTTATAGTTGCTTGGTGGGAACAATTAAGAACTTTATGATGTAAGTGAGAGCCTTTAAAATGTTATTTGTTATATGAACTTATGGTACTAGATTTTAAATCTTGTTTTGATGCCTTTTGTGAAGTCTGCCTACTATTTAGTGTATGATGTCAGTGTTGTATGAAATATACTTAATTAACATTTGATTTGAGCTTTTTAATTATAGGTCTTACTACAATCATCTTAGACTTGGTAATTTTTATTAACTTATGAATGATATTTTTGTTTAATTATTTACAGGCTCAATATAAAGATATTGTCCGAGAAAGAGCAATTACTGAGGGTATCATTGACCCAGATGATCCTTCTAACACCCGTGTCCCATTTGAGGGAAAAGATTGGGAAGATGCTATTGTCGCCTCTCAAGGAACGAGAGTTGGAAGGGGAAATAAAATATTTGGCTTTGGGAATGCTGGAAGACCCATACTTCGTCTGCCAACCAGCCGCACCCATGCATCCTCACTTTGCAATTTGACTTCCCAACATTCAGGTAGTTCCATAAGGGAAAAGCAATTAGAGCCAGAGCTGAATGGTGTAAAGGGAATGATGGAGCAGATGCAGCAAAAGATGCAGCAAATGACGGAGCAACAGGAGAAGAACATGGAGCGTGAGCGAGAAAGACATGAGCAAAGTCAATTTCTCGTGCAACAATTAATGAACCAGCAGCAACAAAGGGTCCCTTGGAGCTCCCAACTGCAGCAGCAAAACCAATGGCCTCCTGGTATGTTTCATTTTTTTTGTGGTCTATTTTCATGGTATTTTGCATCTTCTAAACCTTTTATCTTTTAATTGATGTATTTAAAGATCCATAATGCTTATAGTTCATTATTTCAGATGCATATGATTTTTTTTTTTTTTTTTTTTTTTTGACTCTTTGGACATAATTTCTTTTAATCTCCAGGTTAATGATGGGTAATGTGTGGAGCTTTCCAGTATCAGCAGCAAAACCAATGGCCTTTTGGTATGTTTCCGCCCCAATAACTACAACAACAACCGCCACTAGTGCAACTGCAACAGCAACAACCACAAAGTGGCCAGAGTTCAACATCACCAGATAGTTGTGGAAGAGGTGGTGGAAGTGGAGGTGCTGGAAGTGGTATTGTTGTTGGTATGGGAGATCCTTTTCTAACTGAGCTGCTTAATGGAATAGGTGCTGGTGGAAGAGTGGAAGACTAGAAGTGGGGTAGTTTAGAAACAATTTTAATTAGTAAGGATTATTATGTTTTTTGGTTGGTACCATGGTTGGAATTATTTTTGTCTTTTTCATGGGTACTTGGTTGGAATTCTTTTTGTCTTTTTTGTGGGTACTTGGTTGGAATTCTTGATTAACTTTAATCAATAGATTGTTAGTTACTACATATGTTTGAACAGTAATTATGCTTATATAATTTTTGGTATTATGTTTGCTTAATTTTATAATTTTTTGTATAATTTAATATTTAAATTTATTCTGTAAAAAATAAATAATCTGAAAACGTTAAAAGTTTATTATATTTATTTAGAATATATTTTTAAAAATATAAAATATTCATTTAAAAGAAAATTTTAGCAACTTAGAGACCACTATGTCGTTGCTATTTTTTTGAATCTGGCTACCACAATTGTGGTCTCCAAAATTTCGCAACCACATTGTGGTCTCCATTTTGCGACCTTATTATCACTCGCGACCAGAAAACTTGGCGACCAACTTAAGTTTTCGAGACCACGACGTCGTGGCGAACTGGCGACCGTCAATGTTGGTCGCCTTTAGCTACCAGATATTCGCAACCACCAAATTCGTCTCCATTAATTTATTTAGCGACCATATTAGCAATATAGAGACGATATTTGTGGTCCCCAAATTTGTATTTTCTAGTAGTGACAGGAATCGGATTGCAAGAAATACAAACACGAGAACCAAATTGCAAAAGTGATATAAACACAGGTTACCAAATTGCAATATGCCCATAAAAAAACGTTGATGGATGGCTTTTAATTTTTTGTAATTGCAATTAAATAAATACGAGAAATGACGATAATTATTATTAAAATCCATTTCACTAAAAAGATGTTGATTTTTTAAATAAGGGTTAATGAAGGATAATTGAGAAAAGAGAGTTTTTTTTTGTGTCCAAATCAAATGAAACTTGCATCTATTTATAGAGGATTTTTTTTTTTTTTTTATGAATTTTGGCGAAAAAAAATAATAATTTGCTATAAAATAATTGAGCTCAAATAATATGGATGAAAAGTAAATCCGGAAATCTCAAGAACCAACCATTGCGTGACACATGTCACACTCAGAAAAAAAAAAAAAAAAAAGCAATTAAAGCGGCGACTCACGCGCCTTGTCTGGCGGTGAGCCGCACGCGCCAAAGACGGCCTAACCAGCCGCTCTCAACTGGGTTGAATCATTTCAACCCCCAAATTAATCCAACCCCCTTTCAACTCCCCATTGCACCCATTCAACTAACTTAAACCTATTCAACTACCAATTTCAACCCCCATTGTATCTAGTCTTATACTCCATCTGTTTCATAATACATGTTGTTTTAGACATCTTCACACATATTAAGAAGTGCAATTAATATAAATTAAAAAGACACATATGCCTCTAAAAGTATCCAATTACCTAAACATTTAAATGCTTATACAAAAAATAGTTCACAATTAATGAATAAGGGTATAATAGGTAAACAAGAGTAATTCTTTCTTGGTAATAGTAAAACGTCAAATATTTTGGAACAAAAAATTACTCCTAAAACGTCATGTATTATGAAACGGAGGGAGTAGTAGTATCGGCACCAGTTCGAATTCGAGACGCCCCAAAAGTCAAATCAGCCACAAGGTAATGGTTCGTACTCCTTCGGTTCCAGAATAAGGTGCCTAGTTTAATTTTACACGGAAATTAAAAAAAAAATGTTGTGCTTATAGAAAGTTAAATAACGTAAAGTATGAAAGATAAAATAGGTAGAAAATTTTTGTTGTGAGAATGATAAGTAAGTTTCACTGTCCATTTTAAGTAATAAAATAACTAAAAATCCTAGTAGTCCTGTAAGACAAACCAAAAATGAGGGGGAGTAATTTTTTCTTAACTAGGGCCCAATAAGCCCACTTACTTACTCCCTCCGTATCACATGTAACTTGAGACCAAAAATTTTGGCACACAAATTAAGGAAAACTAAGAGAGATAAATAGTGGGAGGAGGTGTTTGTGAGTATAAAAAATTAAATAGGAGAGAAAATGAGTGGGAGGAATAGTAAATTAACTGGTGTTGTGAGTGTAAAAGTAAAGTAAAAGAGAGAATGAATGAGAGGAATAATAAAGATTATTTACCATTTTAAGCAGTCTCAAGTCACATAGAACGAACGAAAAAAAAATAAGTTTCAAGTTACGTGAAACAGAAGGAACGAAGAAGGAAATAAGTCTCGGAGGGACTATAGTCTATACTACTAGAGTAGCCCATGATCGAAGCCCACAAACAAAATTTGAAAAATAGAAATGCAAAACAGGAAACCCAAACGCCCCTCACATTTGAATTTTACAAAAATAGTGGACCCCATTCGTCCTAGAATTTCAAACCATCTTCTCCAGCTTCAAATACAAGTACAAATTTTACTTCTCCCTCTCCACTAGCCGTTAGAAATTCTCTCTCTCTCTCTCTCTCTCTCTCATACACTTCGACTACACGTCAATTCTCCGATCGACTCTTAAAATCCCGCTGACAGATAACTCGGTATGATCTTTCACTCCCTGTATATACACCGTCTTGTATAATTTAATTCTTTCTCATTTTCTCTGATTTTTTCCAGGCTCAATTTATCGTTAATTTGACCATCATTTCGGTTTCCCGTTAATTATTGTTTCTTACAGGTTTTTGTAGTTCTAATCCATATGTGAATATGATTTTTGCTGTAGTTTTTGTAAGATTTTCAAGGATCGAAGAATGTCGTTGACGCCTGATCAATTTCGGAAAGTGGGATTAGGGCTTGCACCATCTCCAACACCATTTCTTACGCCTAGACCTGAAAGGCGCCGGAATGATCTGAGAAGTATGGATTGGAGCTCAAATCGAGTGGACAGAGATAAAGAGGTCAATGTCCAAGTTTTGCTGAGATGCAGGTAGGGGTTTTCTAAATTGTTAGTCCGATTTGTGTGTTTAGGGTTTAATTAGTTTCCTACTTTCTAGAGGATAATTTTGACTGTATTTTCAAATTTCAAAGTAACTTTTATTTTCTTTCTTTGATCAAGTAGCTTTTATTTTATAAACCTGATAAACTCTTGGTGAAATTTTGCTTTTCAAAAATGGTTAGTTAGAGTTCAGCTGCAACAAGTAGTCACACATAGGGCGTGCATATGTGGGCTCATTTATATGATTTGATGCACGATAATTCTTTTGGTTGGTGGCTTTGGGTGGAATCATGGTATTAATGAATTTAAGTTTTCCGGTCTAAGGGAGCTCACTGATTGCATATTCTCCGATTTGATGCCAGTGTTATGATCTGTTTTGTTAGCTAAAACATGACTTTGTTATCTTTTGCAATGAGATTGATACATCAGTAAGCTAAGAGAGAAATAAACTAGAAATGTAGAAGTAACTGAACTGTAAATCGTGTCCCTAGTTATTTTCTTACTGACATTTCGGATGATATACACTAGTTTATTTTTACATACTAGAGTTATTCCATGAAGAGAAAATGAATAAATATGGCCCGTGTAGTCACACCGTCAACGCATGGCTCTTAGGTGCCCTTGATGTTGCAAGTCAGTATTGGGATTTTTGTACCAAATATTCAAATTCTTTAAAAATATTCTCCTTATGTTATGATGTTTAGGCCGTTAAGCGATGAAGAGCAAAGGTTGAACGTGCCAAAGGGTATAACATGCAATGAACTCAAAAGGGAAGTTACCGTCATGCAAAATGTGGCTAACAAGCAAGTAGATAAAATTTTCACCTTTGACAAGGTATATCTTTTTCATCCATTATTACGATCCAAGCCCATAAATATTTTAAGCATGACTTGTTATTGAGCCATATCTTAATCCTCTTGTTGGAAATCTTAAGGTGTTTGGACCCAAAGCACAACAGAGATCAATATATGACCAAGCAATTTCCCCGGTTGTAACAGAAGTCCTTGAGGGATTCAACTGCACTGTCTTTGCATATGGGCAGACTGGTACTGGTAAAACATACACAATGGAGGGAGGGATGAGAAATAAGGTTTTTGTACAATTAGCTTTCTTTTCTTTTTCACCATTTTCATAAAAACCCTGCAAAATTGACTATAAAATCCATGTTATAGGCTGGAGAGTTGCCTGCTGATGCTGGTGTTATTCCAAGAGCAGTTCGCCAAATTTTTGATACGCTGGAGGCTCAAAATGCTGATTATAGTATGAAGGTTACATTCTTGGAACTCTACAATGAGGAAATAACTGATCTCCTCGCACCTGAAGATAATTCAAGGTCTTTTGAAGACAAGCCAAAGAAGCCCATTTCCATGATGGAGGATGGGAAAGGTTGTGTGCTTGTAAGAGGCCTTGAGGAAGAAGCTGTGTACAGTGCTAATGAAATATATAACCTCTTGGAAAGGGGTGCAGCCAAAAGGCGTACAGCAGACACTTTGTTAAACAAGCACAGCAGGTAGAAATTGAAAATGCTGATTAATTTTTATTTATGTAGAAGATATACCACATGGCATGTATAGCTAATATGATGTTTTGCTTGCAGCCGTTCTCATTCGGTGTTTACAATAACTGTCTATATCAAAGAAACAACAGCTGGCAGTGAGGAGCTCATTAAATGTGGAAAGCTTAATCTTGTTGACTTGGCTGGATCAGAAAATATATCGCGCTCTGGTGCCCGAGAGGTACGAATAGTTGTATTTTACAAATATATCTAAAGTGAGTCCAAGTAATTTTGATAATTATCAGTTCTTAGAGGGAAAATATTTTTTTATAAAATGTACTTTTGAAATGAGTTTTAAGCAAATTTGTCTACTTAAATTATCACCTTATATTCTCAGTTGTATGTTCTACCTGGTCTAATGAAAAAGTACTTGCGTTAATCCTTTAGACTGAAACATAATTTTTATAAAGAACTTATTTTAGTTAACCTACTTATAATAAAGCTGCGAACAAAATTTGGACTTGGTCTTTTGGTGGTTACCACTTCATCCAGAATTACAGATTTCTCCAAGTCATTTCATAAGGGTTTAAGACATTAGAAAGTAACTTCTTTTCTTGATAGGTCTTAAACTTGAACATTGTATTTAGTGACTAAAACTTACTTGGCAAATGTCAAAGAAATGTTAGTGCAGCAACTCAATTAACACAGTCACTAATATGGAATAGCTTCCTAATTTCTGAAAAAAAACTGTGATCATTATGCAGGCTCGTGCACGGGAAGCTGGGGAAATAAACAAGAGTTTACTGACGTTGGGCCGTGTCATAAATGCACTTGTCGAACATTCTGGCCATGTACCATATAGGTTTGTGCTAATAACTTCACAGAGATTACTCCCTCTGCCCCAAAATGAATGACCACTTTTGAAAAAAAAATTGTCCCAAAATGAATGACCTTTTTGCAAATAACTTTGTCCGTAAATGTTTTTTACCAATTTTTTCTCTATTCATTATTATATACTTGCAAAATTAGAAGTTTAGAAAGTAGATAGCAAAGATTTTCATACACCTTTGTCACTAAAATTTACAAAATGTTGAGTTTCTTAAATTTCTTCAAAATGAAAAACGGACATTCATTTTGGAACGGAGGGAGTAGTATAGATGCCTTTGTTTGCCCTAATGACCCATTATGTTGTAATTTACAGGGACAGCAAGCTGACAAGATTGCTACGAGATTCACTTGGTGGGAAAACCAAGACTTGCATCATTGCAACAATTTCTCCCTCTGCTCATTCGTTAGAAGAAACCTTAAGCACGTTGGATTATGCACATCGTGCCAAAAATATTAGAAACAAGCCAGAGGTTGACATAGCTACTACTCCAACTAGTTTGGTGTTTTTTTTAAAAAAAAAAATCTTTCTTCTTTGCTTATTCTTTGCTTAGAGTTGTTGTGGACTTGTTGCAGGCAAACCAGAAAGTGTCGAAAGCTGTGCTGCTCAAAGATCTGTACTTGGAAATTGAGAAGATGAAACAAGGTTACAATGCAAACCTTGATTTTGTTATTGGTCTGTAATAAGAAAATAAAAATAAAAAACCATACTCAAATCTTATTTTTTTTCTTTAAAACCAACCCAGATGTCCGAGCAGCAAGGGAAAAGAATGGTGTTTATATTCCGCATGAAAGATTTGCACAGGATGAAGCTGAAAAGAAGGTATATTCATATTGCTGATTTATAGGTTTCTTTTTAAAAAAATGCTTGAATTCAATTTTACTGTACGTTAGTTGAGCAGGCGCTTTTATACCTAGTTGCCCATGATTAGTGTCGGGTCGAGGTGGCTCAGTTTATTAAACAGCTGTAAGGTCGCTGTAGATATTTAAATGGTTTGTTGCATCATTCTCGCAGGAGAAGAACGAAAAGATAGAACAACTGGAAAACGATTTGAATGCCAGCAATAAGGTTCAATCCTGTCTTCTTCTTTAATCAAAATGTGTGGTATCTTGATCAACTATGCTAACTTTTTATTGGTGATTTCTAGAAACTTGCCGAATACCATGAGCTTTATCTTACAGAACAAGAAAAGCTATTAAGCTGTGAAAGTGATCTTAGGGATTGCAAGGTATAAGCAGTTAACTTGAATGTACATCTAGATTGATGTTATAATGCTCATGATATTTGATTTCAATCACTTTCAGATAAATTTAGAGGATACCAAAAAGGCCTTAGAAGACAGTCAAGAAAAGCACCGCGGAGCTATTATGATGCTAAAGCACAAGGAGATTTTCATTACCAAGTTATTGAACTCAGGTGAAAATGCAGTGTCTTGAGTAGTACAATATAATCTTCCTTTTTCAGCTTACAATACACATATTGAATATAATTGAACATACAATACAGAAAATTGTCTCATTGAGCGTGCTAAGGAATTGCGAACCAAATTGCATGGTGCATCAGAGGACATGACAGCTCTGTTTTCAAAATTAGGTAATGGCTCTCTTTATAGTTGTAATAGATATATTTTTTGGCCCAGTTTTCTGAACTAACAGCTGGCTTTTGGAATTTTTATGCAGATCACAAAAGCATATTAGAAGCTAAAAACCAAGGGCTGCTTATGACATTTGGTTCTCAACTTGATCAAAGCTTAAAAGACCTGCACAAGACCATTCTTAGTTCAGTTTCACAACAACAGGAACATATAAGAAGCATGGAAGAGCATGCCAGCTCGTTTCTTGCTAGTAAATGTGACGTAAGAGTTCTATTATTATGGTTTGTTTACTTTTAACTATACCACTTGCACTCACTAGTTCACATTACGTGTCATGGTGTTTATGACTCCCTCTGTTCTTGAAGTCAAATATATTCAGCACCGGAAAAGTTCTCCGTCGATACCCTTAAATTTCAGAATTAAATATTATATGGACTTCAGATTCAATGAACAAGGGTAAATATAAGATTTTAGAAAATGCTTCATAACAGAAGTCTTAATTTGGTTTTAAAAAGTAGGGGTCTTAAATGGGAAAATAGACACAGAACTTATGAGTGATGAATATAGAAGAAATTAACCTCAATGAGCCAACTGGTGAGATAAGTAATTAACCTCAATTTTCTGCAGGTAACCAAAGTCTTGGAATCCAGGATCAAGAGTATGACAGATACATGCACCTCTGGAATGGCAGCCTTGAACGAGCTTACTGAAACACTGCAAAAGAAAGCTTGCTCTGATTTGGAGCTTATGAAGTCTAAAGTATCGTTTCAAGTAGCTTCAGTTGAGAAAGTATGCATTCTAACTAGTGAACTTGTTTTCTGCTAGCTCGGTGAAACATTTCTTACAAAGGCTAATATATATTTTCTTGTTGTGTATACAGTTCTTTGAAAAGGCTGTGTTAGAGGCCAAAAATGCCGTTTCTGATATTCGAACCTCTCTCAATGAGCAAACTAAACTGTTGGCTGCTTCTTCTCAACAACAAGAGGAGGTGGGTAATTATATTGTTATAAATAAGTGCCACTCCATCCCAAAGTGGATGTCCATAATTTCAAATTTGTTCTTGGTCAAGACTCGAGTAAATTTGAAAAAAATGGACATTCATTTTGGGATGGAGGAAGTATATAACATTGCATTGATAGTTCTAGTGAATTTCCTCGTTTGAAACTCTTGTCCTAATAAAATTAACTTTGTTGGTTATTATAGGGACTACATAGGAGTTTGGTCTCAGCCCAAGTGATCTCCACAGCAACTATAGATTTTTTCAATGACCTCAGTCATCGTACTTCAGATCTCATGGCAGTTGTCGAGAAAAGCCAGGTCGACAGATGTAGTCAAATTGCAGCATTTGAGAAGACTTTTAAGGTCAAGAACCATCTTGAAGCAAAATGCTTTTTACACACACACACACACACAAGATAGAAACTTAAAATTATGGTCAAACTTTGATCGAGTTGACTGTACAAAATTAAAGTGGGACAATCTATCCGGGACAGAGGGATAGTATAATAAAGAAACTTAAAACTTAAACATGTTATTCTTGTTGTGTTATTCAGGAAAATGCTGCTAAAGAAGAACAATTAGCAATGGAAAAAATAGCTGCAATAGTAGGCAGCCTGACAGCAAAGAAAACATCTATGGTAACTTGGACAAATGACACTTCTTTTTATCATTTTTATTATCAGAAAACAAAAGAAATGCACCTTTATTGACATCTGAATATCACTAAACAGGTTTCAGAGGCCTCGAGGAAGATTGAGAACTCGTGCTTACAAGATAACAAGATGTTGCAACAGAAGATGTCATGCATGCAGCAAGTAACAGAGGATGCAAAGATGGAGGTAAACGAATACATGGAAAATACAAAACTCCGATTTATGGAAGACACGTGTGCGTCAGCTGAAATTAGAACTATGATGGAAAACAACATTCAAGAGTGGTAAGCACAAGCTCTTCTTTTCTCCATTTATGTTTTAGTTTTGCCCATTTAATCTTCATTAAATAATAAGAAAAAAACAAGAATTATGTGATGAATATAAGCAGCTGCTGCCATTGGTTTGGAACATCTGACTTGTGCATTTGAGACTGAAATAATTTTACGTCTTCTGAATCTGCAGTACTGAAAAAGTGGAGCAGTCTATGCAGCAGTGGGATAACTCAAAATTAGCTGTCGATTGCATTAACAAAAGCAGTACCGATGAAGCAGAATCAATGCTAAAGTACGTTTTTGACCTCAGTTTGCTTAATTTTCTTGTGTACGTTAAATTATTACCATCTTCACTGATCTGATGAATCTTCTTTATCAGAGAAAAAAATCAAGAAAATCAAGTTGCACGGGAAGAGTTTGTGTCTGCATGTTCAGCTATTGATGTAGAATTCAAAGACAAAGCTGCCAATGTGAAAACAACTCTCAACGGTATTATTTCTTAGTTACTCATTTTGAGGTTGGTTACCAGCGGTAAGAACTTTCTGTCTGACCATTTTATTTATGAAAAACTTGTGCACTTTTACAGATTCATTGAAGCTGGACCAAGAACACAAAACGGAACTGGACTCCATATCAAACACATGTTTGGACCTGCTTAAGTATTCACGAGACAACCATAGTGACAGTACCCAAAAGATGCGAATCCAAGCAGAAAAGTGCCTTAAGAAGGATTATTTGGTAAATCTCTTCATTTCTTTCACATAATAGTACTACGTATCTGGTATCACAAGCATAACGTATGCACAGTTTATAATTGACCTTGACCGTTAATTATATTTGACCTCGACCCTGGAAAAATAATAAGCTTATAATTGACCCGACCTTCTGCTTTACCCAAGCCAACGTTGAGCTTAGAATCATGTTTGAGCTCAGTTTCAAGACTGCATAGTCGAGTTCACTGTAGTCAATCCTGCTCAGTTTGCTTAACAGCTTAATGTGGATAACTGTAGATCCCCCACCCCCCCCCCCTCTCTCCTCAAAATTTTTTGGTTATTAATTGATGACTTAATCATTACTCCATCCGTCCCAAAATGATCGTCCCATTTCCCCTTTTTGTTTGTCCTAAAAAGTTAATTCCATTTCCAAAATGAAGGCTTCAGAGTCACAGAATTTCCTAAACTTATAATGTAACCTTAAAATGTTTGAAAAGTCAAACGGACTATCATTTTGGGACGGAGGGAGTACAATGGAGTGTGAAATCTACTGTTGGTTTAGTTTATAACTTTCTGCATGCATTTAACTTTCAACAGGTGGATCAGCATACAAATACGACTCCAAGAAAGCAAGTAATACCAGTACCTCCCAGCTTAGCCTCCATTGAGGAAATGAGAACACCTGCATTTGAACATCTCATAACAAATCTCGGTTCAGAGACAAGACATTCCTTCGATAATGGAGTCAAGATTCATCAACTCCATCCTAGTTTGGGAACATCTCCCAACAGAAGTCCGTTTGCTAACGTTAACTGATGATGTACTGCTAGAAATATCGGACATAGATAGCGATAAAAGTGGGCTTGGTGAAAGCTTTAGAATTTCGGGATTCACTCATCTTCTGATGAGTTAGTAAATTTTGCGCACATTTTCTGCTTGAATTGATGAAGAAAGTATGTTTTTTTATCGAGTAAACAGCTTTTCTGCCCCTCGTACTATGACCCCAACATCAATTTGACACTCGTACTGCTGAAACACTAAACGTATGATGCGTACTATTGATTTAGTAACAAAATTAACCAACATTTCTAACGTCAATTAAATATTTAACGGACGAGTCATAGTAGGCAATTGTTGACCAAGTCAATGCCTACGTTGCGGCTGACGGGACAAAATACTCACCTTCTCCCCCAGATTCCGACCAACAACAATCAAGACAAGGATGCCTCAATTATTCAGATTTCGATGGTCACCCGTTCTAATTTCGGGTCTTTAGTACACACTGAGCCAATGGTGCGGCGTATCGTCCACCGTCCGTTGCTGCACCAACATCAAAGTCCGATGACGCTAGATTTTCATCAAGCTAGAACACCAGAAACGGGGATATGAAAATGGTGGTGCGTCACCGGGATCTGACGGAGATTGTTGCTGCCATCAAGGAGTACTTTGATAAGGAGGCCTTCGCGCGGTAAAGAGGTGTCGGAGATGCTTGAGATCGGGCGAGCGAGCCCAGCTTGATCGAAGCTTTCGGCAATTGAAAAGCCGCCATTGGCAGTTAACTACCGGTTTGAACCCAGTTAATCTGAGTGGAGTAAGCCGGATTAGGGTGAGTATTTTGTCTAGTCATCTGACACGTAAGCGTTGACCTGTTAACAATTTCTATTAGAACTCGTCCGTTAAATATTTAACTGGCGTTAGAAATGTTGGTTGATTTTGTTAATAAAACAATAGTACACATCATACATTTAGTGTTTCAGCAGTACGAATGTCAAATTGATGTTGAGGCCATAGTAAGGGGGGCAGAAAAGCAGTTTACTTTTTTTTTATCTGAGCACAATGTGTATAAACTCTTTGTAATGGCTTTTACAATGCAAGTAATTTTTCCAAAATCATTTGAAATCTTTGTTAGCTCACATGGCTGAACTATAAAGGTTTTGTTAAGAGGACTGATGAGTGCAAATTAAATTAAAACTTACTACTGACAAATTAGTCACTCCGTCTCATTTATTCGCATTTGACTTGTCAATGATGTTAAGAAGTGCGGTTTACTTATTTGTACATTACTTGTAAAATGGTAAAAACGGATTTTTTTTTTTATAAGACAGAGGGGGTGGAAAAAAAATCTTATCAGACATTAATCTTAAATAGTCTCTAATTGTAATTTGATACTAAGGTAGATTTTTGTAGATATTTTAGTTAGGAAATAGTAGGTTTGAAAAAAGCTAGAGGGGATAAGGTCATAAGATGTCACTTGAACCAATAATTGTCATTAACATAAGAAAGGTTAATCTTTCAAAAAAAAAAAAAAAAAAATACATAAGAAAAAAAATACATAAGAAAGTTATTTCTTAATCCGTCCCGAAATGATCTTCTCATTTGTCATTTTTTATTGTCTCAAAAAGTTTTTCACATTTCTACAATTTGTTTTTAAAAGTGTATAAAACATGGCTAATGAATCAACTGTTCATATCTTTAAAAGGTTTGAATAATTAAATGTAATTAGATCATTTTGGGACGGAGGGAGTATTTTGAAGAAAGAGTATCAAAAGTTTATATAGCACTTGTCATCAAATGAGGAAATAACTATTAGAAATTTCATGAGGTTACTTATTTTTCATAAACATTTTATCAACAACTGAAATTGATCACAAAAATAAACATGAGTACTTACTGCAAGTTGCAAATCTATATATATTAAAAGTCGACGCGGAGGAATACGAATTCGTCATTTGGACAGTTTAGGAATAATCATAATAGTTATTATATAAGTTAACTATTACTCCCTCCGGACATAAATATAAGCAAAAAAAATTGAGCTTTTTTTGGACCTAAATATAAGCAAAAAAGTTAGGTTTCAATACAAAACTCATTAAATGTAATTGTATTTAATACTCTTTTACCAAAAATACCTCTAATTAATTACTCATTTTCAAATACAAGTGTACATTTATTACACATTTAATATGAGGATATATTAGTAATTTTAATATATTTTTATTATAAAATCAAGACAGTTAACTAAATTTAACTACTTTCTTAATAAATGTGATTTTAGTTACTTTTGCTTATATTTGTGACCGGATGGAGTACTATTAATAGTATTAGTAAACTATAATAGTTATTGTATAAGTTAACTATTACTATTAATAGTATTAGTTAATTATAATAGTTATTGTATAAGTTAACTATTACTATTAATAGTATTAGTTAACTATAATAGTTATTGTATAACTTAACCATTACTATGAAAAATATTAGTTAACTATAATAGTTATACAAGTTACTTATTACTATTAATAGTATTAGTTAACGTTAATAGTTACTATATAAGTTAACTATTACTATTAATAGTGTTAGTTAACCATAATAATTACTATATAGATTAACTTTTAGTATTGACAATAATGGTTAATTACAATAGTTACTATATATATTAACTTTTACTATTAACAATATTAGTTAATTATAATAGTTATTATATAAGTAAATAATTATTTTTTAAAAAACAAATTAACTATTACTATTGATAATATTAGTAAATCATAATAGTTACTCTCTTCATTCAAAATTGAATGTCTTGTTTATATTAAAATGAATGATTTTTTGAAATTTTACATTCAAATAATTTTGTACCTAAGATTTTTTTTTCATAGATCATTATATGCATTCATTTAAGTGCAACAGTTACTAAAATATGAAGAGTCTCAATAAAACTTAATATATTAAAAATAATTATGATAAAGTGGCTTTAACTTATCCGGTATAAGAAATGAAAAGTCACAAAAAATAAATTTTTGATTTATTACTTAGAACAAATGAAAAGTCTTCAAACAAATTATTTTGTTTAACTAATAAATTAAAATTTTATGTTGAGGCAACTCTAATCCTGCAAACAAAGGAAAAGTAAAAAAAAAAAAAAAACCCATTAATCTTGATTTTAAATCTAAAGTTAGAAAATTATTTACTCATTAATTTATCCCCCCTCCCCCGAAATTAAAAGAAAATTACAGTGTAATTGATTATTTACTTTTTACATGTCTTCTTTTTTAGTTGTAATTTTGAGATACTTAAAAATTATTTTTATTTAATCATAATAAAATATATATTTGACTAACTAAATAAACGACAAATTGTAAACAAATTTTCGTGCATAGCACGAAAATTAATCATTTCACTTTAACTCTATTTCTAAAGAATAATTAATCATTTCAAAAAGCATTTCCTTCAACTCCGGAAAAGTGCAAATGCATACCCTAAACATAATAAGCCATTCTATTTACTTAACTATTCCCTTAAGTTTGTTACCAACTGTTTTGGAATGTACATGACAAAACTAAATTTGTATATGCTCCTTCTTATATAATAATTTGTCAGTTTTTTTAATAAATAATATGTTTTATTTGTTTATAAATAATTGCACTTCACTTTAACTCTATTTCTAGCATATATGTTGGTCAATTAAATTAAAAAGTTGTCAAAAACATAAGAATTATCTTTTCAAGCTTGTTATCGTCGAGGTTCAGAAATTCGGATGCCTTCAAGTGATTCAACAAATTTGATGTCAAAACTAGCTTAAGAACATAGGTTTAAGTTAATCATTAGGCCGGCCGACTGCATAAGTCATGGTGATTATACATAATTTCGTGATCTAACTATTTAACTTTTTTTTTTTAACAAAAAACAAAAAACTTAACATAAACTTTGCCAAAAATCATCATCAATCAATAAGGACACCACTTAATTAATGCATTCAAACATGCTTCTACTTCACAGAAAATTATACTTAAATCGTCATTGCTTACAATCACAAGTAATTTTTATGTGAAAATTATAAAATAGGGGTCAAAGTTTTAGATATCTACCTATAACAAGTTCAATATTTCAATTTCATCAATTTATGGTCTGCAATAACAAATTTTAATCACAAGTAATTTTTATGGTGAAAATTATAAAATAGGGGTCAAAGTTTTAGATATATCTACCTATAACAAGTTCAATTTCATCAATTTATGGTCTGCAATAACAAAATTTCATCAATTTAACATATTTTTCATTACTTGATAAAAAAAAAAAATCAGTCATACATGCTATAACTTAAGTTGTCATTTGCCCTTTGTAAAATTCCATAACAACCCTAGACTTGTCACATGTAAAAATCATCTGTGACTGAACTGAGTTTTCTTTTTATTATTATTAATAAAACCATTAAACCCCACCCACAAATTGAAATCGTCATTTGCATATTCATATGGATATATTTTTCTTTAAATCGAGCATCTTAATCCAAATAAGAACAGCATAAAACCAAAATACAAAATTAATTCATATAGTTGAAAACATCTGAGGTTTCTTTGTCAAAATTGTCTTATTAGTTTGCCTAAACATGAACACTTCCTAGTTTAATTAAGGATTAATTAGATGACCCTTGAACTTAGACACACTTAATTAAGTAAGATTGTGTTTTCTTCGCGCAGCTACCTAGTCGCTATATCGTAATTTAAGATTTTATATTTCGTTCAGGTTTTATTATGGAATTATGAAATAACTATTTAATGGATGATTAAGACATTACTAATTTAGTACTAACAAGTGTATTACGAGTTCATTGAACAGTTTAGACCAATAAGGATAACCAATTTTTATACTCTAACCGCAATTTGGGAAGCTAATGCTATAAAATTAGGACTTGAATTAGACTTCTGCGGATTGGGCGTCAGTTTGCATCTGAAGGCTGAAATTATGCACTCAAATGGAAACCTAAAATTTTATTAGTAGCGAGACCTAATTTTAATACTTTGTCCGGCCTCTAATATAGTGTAATAATATTTTTTAATATGTCAAAATTTCAAACGTGAACTATTTATAGGGAACTGAGTGAGCAACTAATAGGGTTATCGCAAGCGAAAGGCTATAGTCGATGGAACTTATATCTAATTCAATGAATAATTGATATTGTTAAAATTAACCTAGATTTTACATTCCGGCCGTAACTAAACATCTTGGAAATTCAAATAATCAAATGTTAGATTGATGCTATTTAAGTTTGTACATGTTTAATAAACTAACACAAAAACACTCAAATTCTCAAACATGCATGCATGTAAAGTTTATAGACAAAGACATTCCCCAAGCCTCTCTCTAACATACTAATCATGTTGAAGTGGATTGAGCTTATCTCCTACTTTTGTCTGATTTAATACTCCCTCCGTCCCAAAATGATCTTCACGTTTGACTATTCAAACTTTTTATTTTTAAGGACATGAACACTTGTTTCACTTGCCATGTTTTGTTTATGAACTTTTAAGCCTAAATTGTAGAAATATGAAGAACTTTTTGGAACGATGAGAAATGGCTAATGAGAAGATCATTTTGGGACGGAGGGAGTATTAAATACGATACTAATTACATAGGCAACCTGATTAGTTATTGATCTAACAGGCTTTTTTTTTTTTTATTTAAGCTGCTTAAATAAAAACTTCATGGTCTCAATATTTAACTAAGGGCTTTTCTGGTGTACAGTTTTAAAAACAAATATTTTTTAAAACAGAGTTTTTCTTTACGCTACTATTTGGAGCGGCTAAAAAGTGCTAAGATTTTAGAAAAGTTTGACTTAAAAACTCTCAATTGATACGCTTAATTAGTGAAAAGTTGATTCTTTTTCAATCTATTTTAAACGCAACGCTTTATAAAACAAAGTCCCAAGTCATTCTTTCAACAAAAAAAGTACTCGTATTTGTTTAACTTCACTAATTATTTTAATTAATTTTCTTTTACCGACCATCATATATGAAGTTTACAACTTGTTTTTGGTTCTAATAATTCAATTGAATGAATGATGGCTTCTAAAGCTTCTCAATTTTATTAATTGCCAATTTTATTGCACTTCTTATGTTTATTGGAGGATCATGCAAACATGAAATATGTTTTTATATAAACAATTTCAGTAAGTTGGTCCCAACTACATTGCAACTTGCACTTAACTAATCAGTTAGCTGAAATTATCAATAACCTGAACCCATTAATCAATTCAATAATTGTAATCTCCCTTTCAACATTCAAGATTTGGAGGGTTCCTGTTGTTGCTAAACCGAGTTTAACATACTTATAATTACGTCTTAACGACCTCTCGCGGTCGTTTAATAAGAAACATAATTCTAACATAATCGTTTGGTCATTGTTCAATTAGTAGTTTGAGGGCTACTTAAGTAATAAGTAAAACCATATATTATTTCCTTGTAATTATTTTAATGAATACTTCATTATCGCACTCTTTTTTGTCTCACATAATTAAATGTCGCGTTTTAAATCTTTGTTTGTCCTCTTGAAATAAGTGTTGGAAAAAGTGTGTTTTGAAGGAAATAATGAGTATTTTCTGAAATGAATTATTTGTCGAAATGACAAAATGTTTGTGGGTTTGTGTTCTACTCCATGAGGACATAAAGATTGATTATTCATTTGTCCAATTTGGTTAAGGGATGAGTAAGATATGAAGGCTCAAAGTAAGTGGGTTGGAATGGGGATAATGTGTTATCCCACATTGAAAAAAAATGTAAAAGTGGGTAAGTTTATATACTACTATGCTTTCCATAGTGGTATGAATGTGTGGCATAGAGGCTCTCTCTCGCGCACAGGTGCGCAGGGGGGGGGGGTGCAAATCAAGGGCCCGATTTGCCTACCGGCTACCGAACTCATGTGCGAGCGCGTCCTGCGGGCTACGAATGTAGCCCCGAAATGGGCTGCTCGCGCGAACCCACTTTTTGCTATTTTTTTTTGACAAAAACAGCCCAGACCTTTGAGTTTCTCCATCAGTTCATCAGTTTTGGTGAACTGAAACACTTAGGATTCCGAATTAACTCTGTGTTAATTCCTCCTCCCTTCAGTTATCTTTGGATGCTATATTAACAAACCTACACCTCCAGTTTACACACACGAAATGTTCCACCACCAACAGTCCCTTGCAATTTTGTTTTGCTGCATATTGATAAATCCCTCTTTCCATTGCTCTCCTGCATTCTGCATTGGTGGTGATCAAAACCAAGCTCAGTATCAATTCGCCGGAAGTTCCCTTGTGCACTTACGTTCCGGTCCGCGCCGTTTTATCCTGGGAAGCAACCGTCCGACTGATCCTTAAGCACAATTCGGTGAGGGGACGAAATTGCTTTAAGGAGAGTGTGCTTCACACGACTCGGGCAAATTTCAGTATTGGGTTTTAATTTTCTGCTTGCTGTTTTAGCTTATTTAAATTCTGCATCTGTTTTCTTTCGTATATTACCTGTTATTTCTTAAATTTTGTCTAACAATCTTAAAGCAATTTCGATTCCAATCGAAGGATAACGGAAAAAAAAAAAAAAAAAAAAAACATAACAGAAAACTGAAAATAAAACAGTAACTAATACCTTCTGGTTTTGTTTCAGAAATGACTAATGATTCGAGCACTGCTAACAAATCTGCAACTGGTTCGGGAAAGGATTCCGAGACTCCTCGTACGGAGGATACGCATCGTGTGGAAACCAATTCAAGGAATATGGTTGTTCCAACTGTTCCGGCTCATCATAGTGAGAAGCCGGAGAAATTTGTTGGCCAAGATTTCAAACGTTGGCAGCAAAAGATGCTCTTCTATTTGACTACCTTGAATTTAGCAAGGTTTCTCAAGGAAGATCCGCATGTGTTGGGTGAAAACGAGGCTTATCCGCAAGCCGTAATCGCTCTTGATGCTTGGAAGCATTCTGAGTTTCTTTGCCGAAACTATGTGCTCAATGGGTTGTCAGATACACTTTACAATGTGTTTAGTGTGAAGAAGACGGCAAAGGAGTTATGGGAATCCTTGGAGCATAAGTACAAAGTTGATGATGCGGGTTCAAAGAAGTTTATTGTAGGCCGTTTCCTCGACTACAAGATGGTAGACTCTAAAACTATTAGGAGTCAAGTGGAAGAGTTGCAAGTTATAATTCATGAAATTCTTGCCGAGGGAATGATGATGTGTGAGAACTTTCAAGTGGCTTCTATCATTGAAAAGTTGCCTCCCTCTTGGAAGGATTTTAAGAATTATTTAAAACATAAGCGAAAGACTATGGATGTGGAAGCGCTTGCTATTCGTCTCCGTATTGAAGAAGAGAATAGGGTTGCAGAAAAGAAGTTGAATCACCTTCTAGTGGCAAAAGCTAATGTGGTGGAGCATGGTGGTAGTAGCTCCAAGAATAAAGGGTGTTGTGCCCGGAAAAGGTTCTAGTTTGAAGGCTAAAGGAGGAATTTCGAAGAAGAAATTTGTTGGAACGTGCTATAATTGTGGCATTGCGGGCCACAAGTCCTCCGAGTGTAGAAAGCCTAAGAAGCAAGTTAATATGGTTGATGTTATGACAAATGAAGTTGCCGATATGACTTTGGTGGCGGTAATTTCCGAGGTGAATTTGGTGGGTTCAAACCCAAATCAATGGGGGATCGACACCGGGGCTACTCGACATGTTTGTTCCAACAAGGACATGTTTAGTACCTTTGAAGCTTTTGAAAGTGGAGAAACATTGTTTATGGGAAATTCGGCTACCTCCGAAGTGAAGGGTAAAGGGAATGTGGTGTTAAAAATGACTTCGGGAAAAGAGGGGACTCTTAGTAATGTGCTTTATGTTCCCGGCATCCGCAAAAATCTAGTGTCCGGTTCTCTTTTGGTTAAGCACGGGTTTCATGTTGTGTTTGAATCCGATATGGTGACATTGTCTAAGAGTTGAATGTTTGTAGGCAAAGGCTATGTGAGTGATGGTATGTTCAAGCTTAGTGGAATGGTTGTGAAAGCAAATGTAATGGCTAATAAGCCAAGTGGTATGGTTGCAAATGTAATGGCTAATAAGCCAAAAGTCAATTAAATGAATAATTCTTCTGCTTACTTGCTTGAGTCCTCTAATTTGTGGCATGGTAGATTAGGACATGTTAATTATGATACTATACGTAGATTAATTAACTTGAATTGCATACCAAAATGTAAAATAGACTACAAACATAAATGTGAAACTTGTGTTGAAGCAAAATTCACAAAACCCCCGTTCCATTCTATTGAAAGAAATAATGAACCACTTGATTTGGTTCACACGGATTTATGTGACTTCAAGTCAACACAGTCACGAGGGGGCAATAAGTATTTTATGACTTTTGTGGATGATAGTACAAAATTTTGTTATGTGTATCTTCTCAAAAGTAAAGATGAGGCAATAGAAAAATTTGTTCTCTATAAAAATGAAGTTGAAAATCAACTTAACCGGAAAATAAAAGTCATAAGAAATGATCGTGGTGGTGAGTATGAATTTCCTTTTGAAGGTATTTGTGCTCAACATGGAATAAAACATGAAACAACACCACCTTATACACCACAATCCAATGGAGTTGCGGAACGGAAAAATCGGACTCTAAAGGACATGATGAATGCCATGTTAATTAGTTCGGGGCTACCGGATAACATGTGGGGTGAAGCCGTATTGTCGGCCAACTATGTGTTAAATAAAATGCCTCGAAAGAAAATAAATAAGAGCCCTAACGAAATGTGGCATGGAAGAGTGCCATCTTACCAATACTTGCGAGTGTGGGGGTGTCTTGCGAAGGTTGCAATTCCACCACCTAAAAAGGTGAAAATTGGACCAAAAACTATTGATGACATATTTATCGGGTATGCTCACAATAGTAGTGCTTATAGATTTCTTGTGCATAAATCTGAAATTGAAGATATACACAAGAATACTATAATGGAATCAAGGAATGCTTCTTTCTTTGAAAATGTGTTTCCATGTAAGAGAGACGGAGCAAGCTCGTCTAAAAGAACACATGATTCAATAGAAGAAGAAGGAGATGAAGAAAATCATCATGATGGAAATGATGAAGAAGAGGTGGAACCTCGACGGAGCAAACGAGGTAGGGTAGAAAAATCTTTTGGCCCGGATTTTTTAACCTATATGCTTGAAGGTGAACCACAAAGTTACAAAGAAGCCGTGAACTCTTCGGAAGGGCCTTTGTGGAAAGAGGCCATAAAAAGTGAGATTGATTCCATTTTACAAAATCACACTTGGGAGTTAGTGGATCTTCCTCCAGGAAGTAAACCACTAGGCTATAGGTGGATTTTTAAAAGGAAAATGAAGACGGACGGAACAATCGACAAGTATAAGGCAAGACTTGTAATTAAAGGTTACAAGCAAAAGGAAGGCCTTGATTACTTTGACACGTATTCTCCAGTTACGAGAATAACATCTATAAGGATGATACTTGCCATAGCTGCTTTGCGGAATCTTGAAGTACATCAAATGGACGTTAAAACAGCCTTTCTAAATGGAGAATTAGAAGAGGA
Organism: Campanula takesimana; assembly: GCA_026119855.1. Lineage (NCBI taxonomy): Eukaryota > Viridiplantae > Streptophyta > Magnoliopsida > Asterales > Campanulaceae > Campanula > Campanula takesimana. Next base: position 429,875 of record JAOWBW010000865.1, read on the forward strand.
GATTTACATGGAACAACCGGAAGGGTTTTCTGCGCCAGCGGGGCAAGAAAAGAAAGTGTGCAAGTTAATAAAGTCTTTGTATGGCTTGAAACAAGCACCAAAACAGTGGCATCAAAAGTTTGATCAAGCCATGTTGGAAAGTGGATTTACAATAAATGAATGTGATAAATGTGTCTATGTTAAAAGTACGGAAAATGGCTACGTCATTTTGTGTCTTTATGTAGACGACATGCTTATCATAGGAAGTTGTGATAAGATGATAAAATCCACAAAGAATATGTTGAACTCAAAGTTTGACATGAAAGACATGGGTTTAGCTGATGTAATTCTTGGCGTGAAAATTTCTAGAATTTCAAATGGACTTGCTTTAAGCCAGTCACATTATGTGGATAAAATTCTTGAAAAATTCAGCAAGGATGATTTAGCTATAGCTAGAACCCCAATCGACATGAGTCAACATCTCTCAAAGAATAGAGGCGAACCAGTTTCTCAAGTTGAATACTCGAGAATCATTGGAAGTTTAATGTATTTGATGAGTTGTACAAGGCCAGATATTGCTTACACAGTTAGCAAACTGAGCAGATATACAAGCAATCCTGGAGCGGAGCATTGGAGAAGTATAGTGAGAGTACTAAGGTACTTAAGGCACACTCGAGAGTATGCATTACACTATACTAGACATCCAGCTGTGATTGAGGGATATAGTGATGCTAATTGGATATCCGATATAAAAGACTCAAGGTCTACGAGCGGATACGTGTTTACATTAGCAGGAGCAGCTATATCATGGAAATCTTCTAAGCAAACGGTTATAGCTAGATCCACAATGGAATCTGAGTTTATAGCGTTAGATAAATGTGGTGAAGAAGCCGAGTGGCTACGCCAATTTGTAGAAGATATTCCAAGATGGGCAAAGCCTGTGCCACCAATCTGTATACATTGCGATAGCCAATCAGCAATTGGAAGGGCACATAATCATTTGTATAATGGTAAGTCTAGACACATACGTCGAAGACATAATACCATTAGACAACTACTTTCAACTGGTACAATTTCCATTGACTATGTTAAGTCAAAGGAAAATTTAGCGGATCCGTTAACCAAAGGGTTAAATAGAGAGTTAGTTGAAAGTTCAGCGAGGGGAATGGGACTTAAAGCCTCTTAAAAGTTAAACACAGTGGAAAACCCAATCTAGATGACTGGAGATCCCAAGAACTAGATTCAATGGGACAACCTAACTGTTAAAAGACTTGTCGCGTCACTGTGGGGGAACCAACCCATGTCCATTCCTGTTAGTGACATCCCGAAAGGATGAGGATAAGCATTTGGCTTTTAATGATTCTTATGCGTCGAAAGATTCGAGCGGGGTAATACGGGTTACTTATAAGAATCACCTATGTGAGAGAGAAGTGGGGCCGCTTCGAGGAGAATTGCGTGAGGCTCAATTCTTAGACCCTCTCACAGAACCAGGCTTATGTTCAGGGCCATGAACGAACATAACTATGAGAATTGAAATGAGTTAGGACGTTACTTGTGTCAAGCATATGATCGGCTACACAAAAAGCATAACGATTCAAGGACATCGCGTCTATCGACTTGCTAGTAGAGTAAATATACTTGTACGAGCGAAGATTCAATGGGCATTCCCACATCTATCGTATGCAAGTTTTCGTCTGCCGGACTTGATCACCATATTCCGCATTATTTCTTCATGTGGGGGATTGTTGGAAAAAGTGTGTTTTGAAGGAAATAATGAGTATTTTCTGAAATGAATTATTGGTCGAAATGACAAAATGTTTGTGGGTTTGTGTTCTACTCCATGAGGACATAAAGATTGATTATTCATTTGTCCAATTTGGTTAAGGGATGAGTAAGATATGAAGGCTCAAAGTAAGTGGGTTGGAATGGGGATAATGTGTTATCCCACATTGAAAAAAAATGTAAAAGTGGGTAAGTTTATATACTACTATGCTTTCCATAGTGGTATGAATGTGTGGCATAGAGGCTCTCTCTCGCGCACAGGTGCGCAGGGGGGGTGCAAATCAAGGGCCCGATTTGCCTACCGGCTACCGAACTCATGTGCGAGCGCGTCCTGCGGGCTACGAATGTAGCCCCGAAATGGGCTGCTCGCGCGAACCCACTTTTTGCTATTTTTTTTGACAAAAACAGCCCAGACCTTTGAGTTTCTCCATCAGTTCATCAGTTTTGGTGAACTGAAACACTTAGGATTCCGAATTAACTCTGTGTTAATTCCTCCTCCCTTCAGTTATCTTTGGATGCTATATTAACAAACCTACACCTCCAGTTTACACACACGAAATGTTCCACCACCAACAGTCCCTTGCAATTTTGTTTTGCTGCATATTGATAGATCCCTCTTTCCATTGCTCTCCTGCATTCTGCATTGGTGGTGATCAAAACCAAGCTCAGTATCAATTCGCCGGAAGTTCCCTTGTGCACTTACGTTCCGGTCCGCGCCGTTTTATCCTGGGAAGCAACCGTCCGACTGATCCTTAAGCACAATTCGGTGAGGGGACAAAATTGCTTTAAGGAGAGTGTGCTTCACACGACTCGGGCAAATTTCAGTATTGGGTTTTAATTTTCTGCTTGCTGTTTTAGCTTATTAAATTCTGCATCTGTTTTCTTTCGTATATTACCTGTTATTTCTTAAATTTTGTCTAACAATCTTAAAGCAATTTCGATTCCAATCGAAGGATAACGGAAAAAAAAAAAAAAAAAAAACATAACAGAAAACTGAAAATAAAACAGTAACTAATACCTTCTGGTTTTGTTTCAGAAATGACTAATGATTCGAGCACTGCTAACAAATCTGCAACTGGTTCGGGAAAGAATTCCGAGACTCCTCGTACGGAGGATACGCATCGTGTGGAAACCAATTCAAGGAATATGGTTGTTCCAACTGTTCCGGCTCATCATAGTGAGAAGCCGGAGAAATTTGTTGGCCAAGATTTCAAACGTTGGCAGCAAAAGATGCTCTTCTATTTGACTACCTTGAATTTAGCAAGGTTTCTCAAGGAAGATCCGCATGTGTTGGGTGAAAACGAGGCTGATCAGCAAGCCGTAATCGCTCTTGATGCTTGGAAGCATTCTGAGTTTCTTTGCCGAAACTATGTGCTCAATGGGTTGTCAGATACACTTTACAATGTGTTTAGTGTGAAGAAGACGGCAAAGGAGTTATGGGAATCCTTGGAGCATAAGTACAAAGTTGATGATGCGGGTTCAAAGAAGTTTATTGTAGGCCGTTTCCTCGACTACAAGATGGTAGACTCTAAAACTATTAGGAGTCAAGTGGAAGAGTTGCAAGTTATAATTCATGAAATTCTTGCCGAGGGAATGATGATGTGTGAGAACTTTCAAGTGGCTTCTATCATTGAAAAGTTGCCTCCCTCTTGGAAGGATTTTAAGAATTATTTAAAACATAAGCGAAAGACTATGGATGTGGAAGCGCTTGCTATTCGTCTCCGTATTGAAGAAGAGAATAGGGTTGCAGAAAAGAAGTTGAATCACCTTCTAGTGGCAAAAGCTAATGTGGTGGAGCATGGTGGTAGTAGCTCCAAGAATAAAGGGTGTTGTGCCCGGAAAAGGTTCTAGTTTGAAGGCTAAAGGAGGAATTTCGAAGAAGAAATTTGTTGGAACGTGCTATAATTGTGGCATTGCGGGCCACAAGTCCTCCGAGTGTAGAAAGCCTAAGAAGCAAGTTAATATGGTTGATGTTATGACAAATGAAGTTGCCGATATGACTTTGGTGGCGGTAATTTCCGAGGTGAATTTGGTGGGTTCAAACCCAAATCAATGGGGGATCGACACCGGGGCTACTCGACATGTTTGTTCCAACAAGGACATGTTTAGTACCTTTGAAGCTTTTGAAAGTGGAGAAACATTGTTTATGGGAAATTCGGCTACCTCCGAAGTGAAGGGTAAAGGGAATGTGGTGTTAAAAATGACTTCGGGAAAAGAGGGGACTCTTAGTAATGTGCTTTATGTTCCCGACATCCGCAAAAATCTAGTGTCCGGTTCTCTTTTGGTTAAGCACGGGTTTCATGTTGTGTTTGAATCCGATATGGTGACATTGTCTAAGAGTTGAATGTTTGTAGGCAAAGGCTATGTGAGTGATGGTATGTTCAAGCTTAGTGGAATGGTTGTGAAAGCAAATGTAATGGCTAATAAGCCAAGTGGTATGGTTGCAAATGTAATGGCTAATAAGCCAAAAGTCAATTAAATGAATAATTCTTCTGCTTACTTGCTTGAGTCCTCTAATTTGTGGCATGGTAGATTAGGACATGTTAATTATGATACTATACGTAGATTAATTAACTTGAATTGCATACCAAAATGTAAAATAGACTACAAACATAAATGTGAAACTTGTGTTGAAGCAAAATTCACAAAACCCCCGTTCCATTCTATTGAAAGAAATAATGAACCACTTGATTTGGTTCACACGGATTTATGTGACTTCAAGTCAACACAGTCACGAGGGGGCAATAAGTATTTTATGACTTTTGTGGATGATAGTACAAAATTTTGTTATGTGTATCTTCTCAAAAGTAAAGATGAGGCAATAGAAAAATTTGTTCTCTATAAAAATGAAGTTGAAAATCAACTTAACCGGAAAATAAAAGTCATAAGAAATGATCGTGGTGGTGAGTATGAATTTCCTTTTGAAGGTATTTGTGCTCAACATGGAATAAAACATGAAACAACACCACCTTATACACCACAATCCAATGGAGTTGCGGAACGGAAAAATCGGACTCTAAAGGACATGATGAATGCCATGTTAATTAGTTCGGGGCTACCGGATAACATGTGGGGTGAAGCCGTATTGTCGGCCAACTATGTGTTAAATAAAATGCCTCGAAAGAAAATAAATAAGAGCCCTAACGAAATGTGGCATGGAAGAGTGTCATCTTACCAATACTTGCGAGTGTGGGGTGTCTTGCGAAGGTTGCAATTCCACCACCTAAAAAGGTGAAAATTGGACCAAAAACTATTGATGACATATTTATCGGGTATGCTCACAATAGTAGTGCTTATAGATTTCTTGTGCATAAATCTGAAATTGAAGATATACACAAGAATACTATAATGGAATCAAGGAATGCTTCTTTCTTTGAAAATGTGTTTCCATGTAAGAGAGACGGAGCAAGCTCGTCTAAAAGAACACATGATTCAATAGAAGAAGAAGGAGATGAAGAAAATCATCATGATGGAAATGATGAAGAAGAGGTGGAACCTCGACGGAGCAAACGAGGTAGGGTAGAAAAATCTTTTGGCCCGGATTTTTTAACCTATATGCTTGAAGGTGAACCACAAAGTTACAAAGAAGCCGTGAACTCTTCGGAAGGGCCTTTGTGGAAAGAGGCCATAAAAAGTGAGATTGATTCCATTTTACAAAATCACACTTGGGAGTTAGTGGATCTTCCTCCAGGAAGTAAACCACTAGGCTATAGGTGGATTTTTAAAAGGAAAATGAAGACGGACGGAACAATCGACAAGTATAAGGCAAGACTTGTAATTAAAGGTTACAAGCAAAAGGAAGGCCTTGATTACTTTGACACGTATTCTCCAGTTACGAGAATAACATCTATAAGGATGATACTTGCCATAGCTGCTTTGCGGAATCTTGAAGTACATCAAATGGACGTTAAAACAGCCTTTCTAAATGGAGAATTAGAAGAGGAGATTTACATGGAACAACCGGAAGGGTTTTCTGCGCCAGCGGGGCAAGAAAAGAAAGTGTGCAAGTTAATAAAGTCTTTGTATGGCTTGAAACAAGCACCAAAACAGTGGCATCAAAAGTTTGATCAAGCCATGTTGGAAAGTGGATTTACAATAAATGAATGTGATAAATGTGTCTATGTTAAAAGTACGGAAAATGGCTACGTCATTTTGTGTCTTTATGTAGACGACATGCTTATCATAGGAAGTTGTGATAAGATGATAAAATCCACAAAGAATATGTTGAACTCAAAGTTTGACATGAAAGACATGGGTTTAGCTGATGTAATTCTTGGCGTGAAAATTTCTAGAATTTCAAATGGACTTGCTTTAAGCCAGTCACATTATGTGGATAAAATTCTTGAAAAATTCAGCAAGGATGATTTAGCTATAGCTAGAACCCCAATCGACATGAGTCAACATCTCTCAAAGAATAGAGGCGAACCAGTTTCTCAAGTTGAATACTCGAGAATCATTGGAAGTTTAATGTATTTGATGAGTTGTACAAGGCCAGATATTGCTTACACAGTTAGCAAACTGAGCAGATATACAAGCAATCCTGGAGCGGAGCATTGGAGAAGTATAGTGAGAGTACTAAGGTACTTAAGGCACACTCGAGAGTATGCATTACACTATACTAGACATCCAGCTGTGATTGAGGGATATAGTGATGCTAATTGGATATCCGATATAAAAGACTCAAGGTCTACGAGCGGATACGTGTTTACATTAGCAGGAGCAGCTATATCATGGAAATCTTCTAAGCAAACGGTTATAGCTAGATCCACAATGGAATCTGAGTTTATAGCGTTAGATAAATGTGGTGAAGAAGCCGAGTGGCTACGCCAATTTGTAGAAGATATTCCAAGATGGGCAAAGCCTGTGCCACCAATCTGTATACATTGCGATAGCCAATCAGCAATTGGAAGGGCACATAATCATTTGTATAATGGTAAGTCTAGACACATACGTCGAAGACATAATACCATTAGACAACTACTTTCAACTGGTACAATTTCCATTGACTATGTTAAGTCAAAGGAAAATTTAGCGGATCCGTTAACCAAAGGGTTAAATAGAGAGTTAGTTGAAAGTTCAGCGAGGGGAATGGGACTTAAAGCCTCTTAAAAGTTAAACACAGTGGAAAACCCAATCTAGATGACTGGAGATCCCAAGAACTAGATTCAATGGGACAACCTAACTGTTAAAAGACTTGTCGCGTCACTGTGGGGGAACCAACCCCATGTCCATTCCTGTTAGTGACATCCCGAAAGGATGAGGATAAGCATTTGGCTTTTAATGATTCTTATGCGTCGAAAGATTCGAGCGGGGTAATACGGGTTACTTATAAGAATCACCTATGTGAGAGAGAAGTGGGAACCCACTTTTTGCTATTTTTTTTGACAAAAACAGCCCAGACCTTTGAGTTTCTCCATCAGTTCATCAGTTTTGGTGAACTGAAACACTTAGGATTCCGAATTAACTCTGTGTTAATTCCTCCTCCCTTCAGTTATCTTTGGATGCTATATTAACAAACCTACACCTCCAGTTTACACACACGAAATGTTCCACCACCAACAGTCCCTTGCAATTTTGTTTTGCTGCATATTGATAAATCCCTCTTTCCATTGCTCTCCTGCATTCTGCATTGGTGGTGATCAAAACCAAGCTCAGTATCAATTCGCCGGAAGTTCCCTTGTGCACTTACGTTCCGGTCCGCGCCGTTTTATCCTGGGAAGCAACCGTCCGACTGATCCTCAAGCACAATTCGGTGAGGGGACGAAATTGCTTTAAGGAGAGTGTGCTTCACACGACTCGGGCAAATTTCAGTATTGGATTTTAATTTTCTGCTTGCTGTTTTAGCTTATTTAAATTCTGCATCTGTTTTCTTTCGTATATTACCTGTTATTTCTTAAATTTTGTCTAACAATAAGCGATGCTTTTCTAAATAGAGAAACAGTGCAATATATTTTACTATGATACAGTCAATGTAAACTAAAGAATACTGTTTAACAAAAAATTGACAAATCAACTGCGGCCGTTATAGTGCAATTAGTGAGTATTAAACATGAATAATTATCCAGAAATGCTGAAAACAACAGAATTGAAATGTAGTTGAGATTTCTTTGTCAGTGACCTTTTCAGTATATGCAAAGCATAAAAGATTCCTAGCTATAGCTAGCATACAAAATGTAATGGACTGCACCATAAGCATCATATTATTTGGAAAATATTTTTTCCAGATTTCATAATGCATTTTAATCCGTCAAAAAAAGAGTAAAAGAAAACTTTTAATTCCAACGCGATTAATGTTTTTTTTTTAACATCCTTGGGAGTTAACGACTACATCGAACAAAAAAAATGAAAAAAACGACATTTATTATGAGAGGAACGTTTAATAAATAAAATAATTAAGACCCAAAATGGATTTAATATGATAGAACAACTCAAAGTTGAAGAGTGTTAACACCTTTTATTAAGGAAATAATTCTTGTACACCCAAGATTAGATTAATTATGAATAGTTAATTGTTTATGAAGAGGTTCTTATTAGTTTCAAACTCTCCACTATTCCATTTCACATTAAGGTGTTTTAATTAAGCTTATATTGTGGTTAGTGCTGCAAACCTAATGCCACTTAATGACACTATGTGATACAAGGAAAGTCCATTCATACCCATATCATTCATCAAAATGGAGTAATTTAATCTTTCTACACACTCCTACTCCTACATACATACATTGAATTGGGATGGACCTTTAACCAAACTTTATTGTCAATTTACTTCTCTCAAATTTATTTATTTTTATTAATAGTATTTTTAATTAGTATATCAATAAATATTTTTATAATTTTATTGGGTAAATAAAATTTTTATTTAAAAATTTTAATCAAAATTCAATCAAGTTGACCAATTACATTAAGGTGAACCATCTTTTCGTATGAAGATAATATTAATTATGCACGAACTTGAATAAGTAGAAGTGTCTATATATATATATATATATATATATATATATAAAAAAAAAAAAAAAAAGGTACTCGAATGAGAATCAAAATAAAATGAGAACCGTGAGAAGCAAGCATAACTACTAGATTAGACACAGAATCAAAGATTCAGATTATAAATACAGTGGATACACTTGAATAAAATGGTTAATTTTCAAAATACACTTGTATACAGTAGTTATTTAGCTACTGTATCCAAGTGCAGTATTCAAAATTTAGGTATTGTATCCAAATGTATCCAAGTGTCTCTACTGTATCTATAATATGTACCCTTGATTTTGTTTCTAATCCATATATATATATATATATATATATATATATATATATATATATTCAAATAATAATTGTTTCAAGTGATAGAACCAAAAGGTGAACAATTTCGTAGTGATCACTTGATCATAAGCCAAAAGCTAGTGATTAAGGTATTGTATTCCCTCAAGTCCAAATGATTTGGAGAATATCTTTTTGATTAAAGTGACGCATGTAAATTATTCCATTTGTTTATAGATAAATTAATGCATTATCAATGCATATATGGTTAAGAAATGCAATTTTATAAATCTAGGTTAATGTAATTAATGTACTTGCTTAATTGTCCATTTGTTTTCATTTTAGTGGATCTAAAGTGTACTTTCATCACATGAATCACATGATTAGGGCACTTCACTCTAATCATACTTCCCAGCTACAAATAGTTGGTGGGTTAGGGTGTGCTAATCATTGATTATTTAACTAACCAATCCACTTTTTTTTTTTGACACAATAGCATATACTTCTACGTGATTAAATTTCCAGTGTCTCAAAATATATGTCATAGTTTGACCTATACACTATATTTATTAAATAAAAATTAATTATAAAAATTACACAATTTTCCTTCAAAATATTTATCTTATTTAATAAAAATTAACTTTGTGTAAAGTCCTTAAATTTCCTTTGTAACCTATTTTTTATTTTTTATTTATATCTTTCTATCTTTTCATATTAAACTTGTTAAATATAGTATGCAATGCATTATCATTCATTTTTTTTTAAATAAAATGATTTTTATAAAAAGAATTAATCCATGTAATATATTAGATACACTTATAGATATTATATATTCACCAAGTCAACGATAATAGTTACTATATAAGTTTACTATTACTATTAATAGTATTTGTTAACCATAATAGTTACAATATAAGTTTACTATTCTATTAATATTATTAGGTAACGATAATTGTTACTATATATGTTAACTATTATTAATAATAGAATTAATTAATCATAATAGTTACTATATAAATTAACTTTTACTTTTATAGTATTAATTAATTATAATAGTAACTATGTATATTAATTATTACTATTAACTATTATTATTAATAGTATAAGTTAACAATAATAGTCACTATATAGGTTAACTATTAATATTAATAGTATTAGATAACCATAATAGTTACAATATAGGTTAACTTTTAGTATTAATAGTATTAATTAATACAGTTACTATATATATTAACGATTACTATTAATACTATTAGTTAAATATACTAGTTATTATAGAAGTTAATTATTATTATTATTATTAATAATAGTTAATCATAATGGTTACTACATTCGTTTCAAATTGAATGTTCTTTTTTGTCCTAAATTACATGCATGATCTTTTGAAATTTTACCTTCAAATTACTTTGTACCTAAAACATTTTGTTTATGTAGATCATTATATTTTTACAAAACTAAAATTTTGAAGACAAATTCTCGGGTAAGACGGCCGCATGGCGTGCGGCAGGCCTGGTCCATGGGCCGACCCGGCCAACCCGCCCCGCTCCTTCCCCCTCTCCCTGAGTGACACGTGTCCTAAAAAAAAAAAAAAAAACCCATTAACTTTAAAATGCCATATCTTAAGATTTATAACTCAGAAAAAAAATTTAAAAATACCGTTGTGTTCGTCTCGACGAGACGAATAAAACTACATAGATCATGATATGGTTTGATTTTTTTTTTTAAACATTTTTTTACACATAAAAAAGTTTGAGGTGCTTGCCAGCTGAAATGTAACAATCTGTTCTGATAAAAGTAATACTTTCATCTTCAAAAAGTAACACTTTTTTCTACTGTCAAATGTAACATCAATTTTACAAAAAAAAAATGGGTTTGCATTTCAATTGTTACTTTCTCAATAAAAAATTGTTACATTTCATATATAATGTTACATTAAGGAATATAAACTGTTACAATTGAGAAAAAAAAAATGTTACATTCATTTTTTATAAAATGTAACATTAGTTTAGTTGTCAATCCTATGTTATTTTCGGAGAAAAAAAAGTGTTACATTTGAAAAAATGAGTGTTACATTCCCTTATAAAAAGTGTTACATTAATTTAGTTGTCAATCTTTATGTTATCTTTATCTATTGTAGCAAAATTGTGGTACATTTTTTTTAGAAAAAAGGGTTACATTTGAATAGAAAAAGTGTTACATTTCGTTATAAGAAGTGTTACTTTTGTTGAAGGCAAAAAAGGTTGTGGGGAAAAAAAAAAAAAAAAAAAAAAAAGGGCCATGGTCGGCGCGCCGCATGGGGTTCGGCCGCCGCACCAGAGACCTTCCCAATTTTGAAAGTGAATAATAAACATTTTTAGATTTTTTATTAAAATAAATCTTTTTAAAATGATCCTTAAATCCCAAATTAACATTTATTTGAGGACGGAAGGACTAATATATAGAGTAACGATTACCATTTAGTATTGTAGTAAATGAATAACAAACATTTTATTGATTCATATAAAATATACTCATATCATCAAAAGAAAAAAATTATGCTAATTTATCAAATAAAAATATAAAAAAGCAAAATACTATTTTTTTTTTGGCAAGTTAGTTTCACGTGTGGAGTATAGGTTACCCATTAGTATTGTAGTATATGTAATTTGTTTATGAGGGAAATTGTGTCATGTGATGATTAAATTACCAAACTTATAATGAAGAGTTGTTCTCCTGTAAAACGCGATTTTCCCAGTGGTTAGGAAAAATGTGTTTTTCAAAACTTTCTGGCTATCACTTTCAAAGGTTCTGGCTATCGATCTCATATCCAGAAGACTTTATATTGATATCCAGAAGGCTTTATACTGATATCCAGGAACCTTCTGGCTATCACTTTCAAAGGTTCTGACTATCAATCTCAAATCCAGAAGGCTTTATATTGATATCCAGAACCCTTCTGACTATCACTTTCAAAGGTTCTGGCTATCAATCTCATATCCAGAAGGTTTTATATTGATATCCAGAACCGTTGAGAAGTTCTGATTATTTACAAAAATGACCCTTCTGGCTATCACTTTCAAAGGTTCTAGCTATCATTATCATATCCAGAAGGTTTTATAATTATATCTAGAACCGTTGAGAAGTTCTGATTATTTACAAAAATACCACCGCGTTTTTTTTAAAACACGTTTTTCCTAAGCGTTTGAAAAAACGCGTTTTTCTTAAGATTTTGCGTATAATGAATGTAGGGGATTACTAAATAGTGTAGTGGCAATAGCCTCACCCTAACATTTATGTATACAATATCATCTTTTTCCTTAAATTTATAGATAACTATATAAAAAAATGTGCTTAACAATATGAAACATAAATAAGAATATTACTCCCTCTGTTTCAAATTTCAAAATATTTGTCGATTTAGAAGTGAAAACTTGTTCTAAAATACTTGTCACTTTGCTATTATCAAGACATTTTTTTTTATCTTTTTCTGTCAATTATACCACTATTAATTATTATAAAGTATCTCTTGTACAAGTATCTAATCACCTAGGAAATTTGATCATTTTAAGGGTAATTGAGTCTTTTCATATGCATTCACTACACTTCTTAATATGTGTGAAATAGATTAAAGCGACAATTATTTTGAAACTGATGCAGTATATAATTAGTACCAATATGTAAAAATTATTATGAACAAATGCATAAGCCATGCGGGAATAGGTTAAACTACCATATCTGAATAGGAAAGAAACTTTGGGAATAGGTTAAACGACCATATCTGAAGAGGAAAGAAACTTGGTTAAAACTGTTAAGACAAAATTGCCTAATCTTACTCATTTCCTAAAACCCTAATAGGATGACATATGTAAAGAACTCTTAAAATTAGAGATGGCGTAAGAAGTAGTTAGAATTAGAGATGTGATAAAAAGTAGGGACAGGCCCAAGCATGAGCATCGGCTTGACTGGGTCGATAATGAACTGTGATGGACGTTCCACCTTAAAACCAATTGGTGCTAAGGAGAATAGTTCCTCAAGTCTATATGACGATCCATATTTCTCTCTTTCGTAGATGTTGGATTATTGGCTAATTCGCCCCCTCACGTGTAGCTGGCTTTTCCAAGGATAACAAATGTAGACTTATTAATCGGGTGGCGCAAAACAATTGATGCAAAGGGCTAGATAGTTAGGAGGTAACGGTCACGACGATTAGTACGTCGAAGGCACCGTTAGTATATGTGAAAGTTAGATATCTCATCCTTCAAGAGGAGTTGAGAAGGAAAGAGAAAAGGGGAGAAACTTCCGCAGATGGGGCTGCACTTAGGGTGGAGAAAGTAAGGGGAAGGGGAGGACCGAAAAATGGGAAAAATAAATCGGTCAAGTGCTAAAATTGTGGCGCGAAGGGTCATATTATTTATAATTTTCCAGATAAGGAAGATGGTGATGCACACATGGTGGATGATGATGATCTATTAATCCTAAGAGAGGAGCAGTCGGGCCAAGATTGAGTGTTGGATTTTGGAGCTTCTTGTCATGGTAGTGGGGATGCAGAGTCAATGGAGCAATATACACCGGGTGATTTTGGGGTTGTTTATCATGGTGATGATCAACCATTAAAGATCGAAGGTAAGGGGGATGTAATGATGAAGACACCTAATGGGGTTGTTTTACATTTACATGATGTAATGCATGTTCCGGAATTGAGGAGGAGGGTGATTTATGTTGGAGAACTTGATGATGAAGGGTAAGGTGTAACCTTTATTGGTGGGTCTTGGGAAGTCACAAAATGATCTAAGGTGATCGCTTATGGAGTTACGGAGAAGATGTTATACTCTACCTACAATATCGATGTTTGCTCAGGTGGGAGCAAGAGGCTAAAGGACAGGCCTATTGTGTAGAAATGAGAGACATCAAGAAACGGTATGTTAGGGGGGAGAGTGACACGAAGTTGATCAACGCAGTGTGTAAGTCAAAGTTGTTGGGTTTCGTGCAATCATGCGCAGCAGAAGAAAGACATGAATAAAACCCAATAGCCTAGATCCGCTATGAACAATAATTCATAATATGAAGATGAAAAGAACTAACCCTTGTAGATCGAGATAAAACTTGGATTAGATGTTAAGAGAAACGCCCTCTATCGGTGATCCACACAACGAACAAATTTCAAGAACGCCTTCATGAACTTGACTGCTAGGCCTTCGGTTTGAAAAACGATGTTGAAGAACAATTCTTCAAAAGCTCCTAATGATTATTGTGACTTGATGATTGAGAATTATCAAACACAATAACCCACGAATATAATTTGTATTTTCTCTCTCAAAGAAAGAGTTTGGAATTGATCAAATCAATGTTATGGGAACAATTCCCGTCAGTCCACATTATATCCAAGGGGTGTCCAAAACACTTTAGGACTTAGGTATTCTTGTTCAACAAGAAAAAACTTAAAATAAACTGGTTTACGGGCATGAAGTCGAACGGCTGAGTTGTAGCCGTACGCACAGCATCCAGCCGTACGGTGACCATAATCAGTTTTCTCGTTTTTCGCTCGTTTTAATTATCCGTTCTGCGTGTGTGACCCAATAGGATTATACTAAGTTGGCAACGAGTCCGAACCATTCAAACCTCGTAAGTCATAAGCGGACTCTTGCAAGCCATTATGACTACCCAATTAGTATAACTTTAAAATCCAAAGTTTCCTAAATAGAACATAACACAATATCTTTGTTTCATGATGTCTATTGAACGTAAGCCATGGTCAATGGTCAACTTACATAGTTCAATGCTTTCTCGATCCCGAATGTATTGATAATACAAATGTTGACATACTAAACTCTTTTGTACAAACTCAAACTTAACTAAAAAAATCTCTCTCTTCATATCCAGCAGTGATTATGGAGATTCATATACATTCAGGTATTATCGAACTTGACCATTTGGTTGAATTTGTAATCTTCATTCGTCGTTTCATGGTTCAAATCAATATCCTCTAAAACAGACCATTAATTACGGATCTTTATCACTCCATCAAAATCAAGGGTAAAAGTCGGATATCTCATCATGTTGAAGTTTATTATTGATAATAGACAAGTTCAAATCCTCTATCTACGTCTTGTTATCTTTTCTAACAATGAAGATTGTTCTATCATTTGTGCAAATATCTACAGGAACGCGGAACTTTGATTTCTAACTCCTGTTTTTGTATATCCGCTAATAAGATTATGTCTATCCACTAATAAGATCTTTTATATCCACTAATGCGGTCTTTTTAAATCCACTAATGATATATTTCATATCCACTAAGGAGGGTCTTATCTTGTAATTGGAGAAGCCAAAATTCTCACTCTTTCGATTTAATGCATCCTCTATAACGGTTGCTTTCTCAGGGAGATAGAAAATAGTACAACTAGAACCTTTGAGCATCTCAACAATCTCCTCTGTCCCGTATTGAATTCTTTCTATGTGTGAATAATTACTTGAAACTCTTTATGATCGCTGTGTACCCCACAAGAATTCACTATAGATAATGCCGCAAAAATTCATCGCAAATATAACTGACATGTGTCTCGGAAGGTCTAACGCAAAAATAACTTCCGCAGATTCAAGGTTATGAGTGAGAGGATTCTTTCTATGATTTTTTTTAATATGTCATGAACTGCACACAATTTCATTCCAATGTTGCACTAAAACGCAATCCAACCCTTATCTAATGAATCATTGTATATCGAAAATCCTCCCGTTTCAAAAGATGATGTTTGAATAGGTGCAAAGATTAATCGCTCTTATAAACCTGAGAAACTGTTCACATTCAATTGACCTTTCAAAACTCAGTTTGTTCTGAATCGATCGAGACATATCAATACGAGACAATCCCTTCATAAATCCTCGATTGTACCATTTGTTATTCAAAATTCATAGTTCTTCAAACTCCCAAATGATTCCTTGTATCTTAGCATTTATCACACCATTCTCAAATGTAGTTCATGGTCATCTACACCATCAAAATATATGAGAATCTCATCTTGTGGATTTCTCGACAATCAAGGCAATGTCTCAAAGATCCCTAGGTTTTCTTTACAACCAAAACTGAAGCACCCAAATGTGACACACACTTCTCAATAAAACCTCTTTCTAAAAGGCCTTGTATTTGACCGTTAACTTTCCTTCAATTCCATTGATGCCCTTCTGTATAGAATCTTCTGTATAAGTTCGCTTTTCAAATAAGTTCAATACGAACTTGATTTCTTTACCTGGTGTGGCCCGGGAAAATCCTCTATAAAAATGTAGGCATACTTAGATAATCGGCATTTCATTCAAATTAGGTTTATCCCCTTGAGTACCAATGAAATGAGAGAGATAACCCTAGCAACCCTTTCTCAGTAATCTTTAACCTCTCAAGGGTGAAATTAAATTATCACCGTCCACTAATTTATCTCACATAAAAGAGAACAGAGACCGACTAGACAAATCAAAAGTAACCTCTTTCTAGTGACAAACAATTTTAACATGATGCACAATAAGTCAATTTATTTCAAATATCACATCAAAATGTTCTATATGCTAGGAAATCAAGTTTTCAAGTAATTTCCTATCACATGGTTGTACCGAACAAAACTTATTGATCATAAATGCACATAACAAAGTACCACTAGGGTATCAAATGACAATTTCCGAATTCAAAGTTTGAGGTTTAACACACAAATTATGAGCTATAGCATACTATGAATGAATGCATAGCACATAAAACTGAATCGTAAGGAAATATCTCTAAAGAAGATAGGAAGTGTACATGTGAACAGAATGTTGGAGCCCCTAGCTTTACCGAAGTTATAGCCAAACCTTCTCTCTAAGTGCAACTGTATTTTTACCTGAGCAACCCCATCCAAGTGGTGGATAAGCGTGCTTGTTATGTAATGGAAAATTATTCAACGCAATACCATCCTTATAGAAATTATAACATGTTCTCATTCATTTGTAGCACGAGTCAACACCATGCTTCTTCTCACAAGAATAACAAAAGACCACAATAATTTGAGATGTCACCGCTATAATCCTCTTTGGTGAATTAGTTGGTGCCCATATTTAGTAACTATGATGATATACTTTCCTTTATCCTTGCGATTGGAACTATAATCCTTTTTGTCATCCACATCATGTTCAACCATCATTTCTCATTCCACAACTGTAATGTATAGATTTAAATTGAGGCAATTAATTGAACTCTGATATGTGCCTTCAATGATCCCTCAAAATTCTTGGCTCTCTGGAAATTGTTTTCTTCCAGTACATGAAAATAATGGGGCAATTCAGTAACCTTGTTGCATATTAAGTCGCGGTCATCTATCTTTCCTTAAGATTAATTAATCCTCTTGTTTTGCCTCAATGCTCAGTCATAAGCAGAAAATACTTCTTCTGAAACACATCGAGAAACAATTGACATGTTCTTTGCTCACCTGGAACCCCAAATCTTAAACTCTTTTGGTTAATATTTACCACTAACATCTTCTCATACTAACATCTGGCCAACAAATTTCACTTTCTGAGATTCAGTACACATTGATGTGATCAAATATCTACTCCATAGTGTCTACCCAATATCAACACCACTAGGATTAATCAAACCTGCAAACTTTATAATCCACTTCAAGAAGTCCAAAGAATCTTCATCTGATCTTTTACGAGATGCATGGCATAATCGCTGCACTCTAACATTTAGTACAATTCAAGAAAAAGAATATTTGGGTATTAGCTTCTTAAGACATTACTATGGGATTAGAACTTATTTTTCAAATGTGATCACTATGTGTGGTCTAACTATAACTAACCAACCTAGTTAAGTGGGTTGGTCAAACTACATTCATACCAACCTAGTTCTTATCGAACACCATTGGTAATCAATTCAGGGGCCCTTCTGAACTAACTTCAACGGCTTCCGATAGTAGGTCTTTAGAGTCATAGCCAGTTATTAAGTGTTTCTCTTTCTTTTTATTTTTAACAAAGCAAACATATATCACACAATGCAAATTTGATTCTTACAAAATTTATAAACTTTACCAATTCTAAGGCAAATTCAATACCAATTCATAATCATCCTAGGGCTCTAGACGACCAAATGATCAGAAACATAAACTCTCACAATCAAACCTACGGCTCTAGACAACCAAGGGATCAAAACCTATGCTCTGATACCACTCTGTCACGCCCCGAAGTCCGACATTGGACGAACCTCGAGAAGTGACGAACAAAACCGAATACCGATCAAAACCTTAAAATGAGAACTGAATTTTTCCTCATCTTATAAACAAACTGAAATGATACAATACAAAATCTCAAAACGAGTACATCAGAGCAACTATCCTCTGACCAAAAACACAAACCTTGAACAATCTCAAATATTTACAAATTCTAAAACTGTAATTCCTTTACATTGGTTATCTACCAATAGCAAAATACAAATATCTAAAAGACATAGCATTTCACTCTAGCTTCACAACTCTACAGTGAAAGGATCACGATCTCAGCTATACTCCACCTGGAACGGAAATGGGGAGCGGAAAGGGTGAGCACAAATTGCCCAGTAAGAGACTTGCCAACACAAAGGTGTGGCACTGTATAGAAACCCAACCAAGAACGAATAGCAATAACAAACTCAACCACCCTGTATATAAGGGAGGAGCCGAAAGAGTACAACTGAATCAAACATCAAATCAAAGTTCCGAAGTCAAATTCCATTAAACACTTGAGTTGGCCAAATGCCCAAAGTCAAAGTTGATTCTTCATCATAGTTTCACTTGCGCAAATGACACTATGACTAGGAATCACAAATATAACAACCGGTGTTAAAGTCATCTCTTGTTGAGGAATTCAAAGTCAAATACTCAAAGTGTAAATGGCAGAGTAGCTAAAACGAATAACCGAGTCCAAATGAATTGATCCAATAAACGATCACGAATAACAAAATCAAACCAATCCGATAATTCTGAAGCCAAAGAATGAAAGGGTACAAGGTTGACAAGACCCTTACCTCGAATCCGAGCTAATGCAAGACAAAGTATTCAACGTAGCATAAACGTCTCAATCTAACATAACAAAGACATAAATGGTATAAGAGTTAGTATCTATTCAAATAATTCACAATAAATCATAAGAACATTGTAACAACTTCAAATGACAACAACTAAATATGTTTAACTATCAAATATGGATAGTACTCTGAAAAGTACACAATTTAGACCAATGAATTATTTAATTCTGAATTCATATTTATTTATTATCAATTATCTAAATTTGATTAATTATAAGACTGCTCAATTCACAGCAGCCTCAAAAATAACAAATCTGGGATTACAAAATAAGAATTAGCCTATACTTATTATCCCATTGGAAAGTTAATGAAAAACTAATGAATTTAGACTCAAGAATCACTCGATTCCGAGTACGGATGAATTAATTATGAATTTCTTAAACTTAACTGATTTTCAAATTCATATACAACGGATTCCTGTAAAAACAGACATTCTGGGAACAAACTACAATGACTCGGGTTCTATAACTTATTCCATTGAAATCCTCTCGAAAAGTTAGTGAAAATGAACTCAAGATTCACTTAATTTGGATCCGAAACGAGGAAGTTATGATCAATAAATGGGTAGAAACCTTTTCATATATTACCAGGGACCAAACTGTAATTAAAACATATCTCGGGACCTAATAGCAAATTCGGCTACTCAGCCCTTTTTTTTACACCTCCGTACAGCAACAACATGCCCTCTTACCTCCCAAAACCAAGTATCATAATCACTACTACTACATCAAAGACATGCATGGATTTATGCATTTCACCCATTACATTAGTCAAAAAAGTCAAACTGAAAGAAAAGTCATATAAAAGCTAGCACTCATTCTTTTCAAAATACACATTAGCTAGTTAACTATCCCCATCATACCTCTTTACTCCCCCAATTACCATGCTGAAAATCTATTCATAATCACAGTATCAATTAAGACCAAAGAATAGCTATAAAATATTAATACTAAATTTGAAATGTCAATTGGGATAATATAATACTAACTATACTTGCTACTTTTTAAGTTATTATTACATTTATAAAACTAACTACAAAATCTTATAATAATATGATCAATACAATTTTAATATGATAACAGTAAGTTTAATTAGGACAACCCAGTTAATCTAAAACACTTATCCCACACATACACACGTATAAAGAAATGCATACTTGCATACATGGAGACACACTAGTTATAAAGAGCAAAAATATAATTACCATGCCCTTAATTTTCTTGATTTACTTCCCACTATCCGTCTCCACCTAGTCCTCTGTGTATGTTTTATTTTTTTGCATTTCTCTACTCTCTCTCTCTCTCTCTCTCTCTCTCTCTCTCTCATTATATATTTTTTTTTATTGTGGGAGAACATATATATACACCATATCATGTTGGTTGGAGTGGTGAGTCATCCAAATGGAAGGATGATTGTCTAAATTACCATACACGTCCTACTTCAAATAATTACCACCGAATTCATTTGGTAAGTGGGACCACACTCAAAGCTTATCTACAAAAAAAATCAGATGACTCTCTTTTACATAGCCTAATTACAATAATACCCTTATAATCTACTCCAACCGTCCCAAAATAAATTGCACTAATTATTAAATTACTATATTTAAAATAATAGCATAATTTATAAAATGCAAATTCAAATTACCACTAATGCACAAATACAAAAATCGTCAAATAAATATATGCAATATGGACTGATTATCTGGGGCGTCACATACCCGGTTAGGGATAACGTTTGAATATGTCAAACGTAATGTTCATCAAGTGAAAGACTGTGATAACCTCAGGTCTAGAGATTCCAGTGATATAACTATATGAGACTTAATTATGACATTGTGACCATGACATAAATCTCATAGGGGTCAGTCCAGTATTTGTTCTCCAACAAATACCCATAAGTCTAATTGTATATCATACACATAACCATCAAATGATTGTCTATTAAACTTATACTAATAATTAATCATAATTATCAGGGACGGGGATTATTATAATAAACATGCAAAGGATATAATAATCAAACATTCAATATCTTTATTAAAGCATAAGCAAGTGATAACATCAATCGTTCAAATAACGTGCCTAGAGCATACAACACCAACAAAAGTACCCTAACAGAGATCATGTTCAGACCAAGAGAAGACAATGGAAGAAACAAGGTGAGTCCAAGTTTCAACGGGGAGCATTGCGAGGAAGGTGGGTCTGGAGGGAGAAGGCGAAGTTAGACTTGTGGGGAGAAATCAAGGTAGAAGCTGATTTGGGGAGGCAAGAACAATCTAACACGGAGGGGTTGAAACGTCGCTTGGCTTCAACTCGCCATAGCACTTAAGCAGGGAGGCAAGGCAACGTCAAGTCAATATGGAAGTAAAAATGTGTTCGAATGAGTTCATTCCGTGGTGGGAGTTCATGGGTGTTTCTATGCTTATGGGTTTAGTCTCCTGGTGGGAAATTATTAGGATTGGAGTCCTAAACCGTGAGGAGACGAAGGGAGAGAAGGAGTCCGAGTCAAGGAGGTGGAAGAGTTGAAGATGAGTTCGATCGGGAGAAGGAAAACGACTGCCGGAGGAGTGGGGGACCGCACAGGGAAGAGCTAGGCGACTGCCCAAACCATCAGAGTCAGAATAGAGCTTAAAATGGCCAAAGTGGGCGGCCGCTGTAGAAACCTCGCCTTGGACCGCTCACCTCGATTGCATACATAGTATTTTTATTTAATTTGGTTTTGTTAATTTCTGTTACTTCCGTTAAGTTCCTGACTGACTCTGTTAAGTCTGGGGGCTAAATTGAATAACAGTTCTAACTTTCCAGTCCATTCTGTCAAAAATGCCTTTTCAGAGTCGGGCGTCTCTGCCCTTTGAGGTCATACGCGTGCGCCTTCCGCCCTAAAGGCCGGATGCGCGCGCTTCTGGGCGTCGGTTATAGATTCTCTCCAAGAATCCCTCCCTTGCTCAATTTACATGATTTTACCTGAGAAATCCCTCCTTGTTGACCCTGTTTTGGCACCAAAAACAACTTCTTTTCACCTATAAACCCCCCTCCCCCTTCTCCACCATTTCAGGAGGAGGATGGGAGACCAAAAATTGAGTACAAAAACTCTACCAAAAAGACCTCAACTTCTCCTTTCTACAAAAACTCTACACAAGTTCTTGCACACTATTTCCCTACAAACACACCATCTTCAAGTCAAAGTTTGAAGTTCCCCTTTTCTAAGGCACAATTTTCTCCTCTTTTATTTTACATGTTTTCTTGAATGTATGCGATCCCCATCATGGGACATGACCAATACGACTACTTCACATATTGAAGTTAGTTAAGGTTATCTCTCTACATTTCAAACTCTCATTTAATTTTCCCTTTTTTCCCTTAATGTAATAGTTAGCATAAATTTACTTTGTAATTCCCCTTTTCCTTTCAATGTAATTGTTAGCACGTATTCATATAAATAAAAGGACTTTTTTACATTAGAACACCTTTAGTAGCAAGATCGGCTTTAGCCGGGTGGAGTGGGTGTTTAAGTACTTCTCACTCCGTAACTTAACCCCCGAACCCGCCTTTTCCCGAATCTCTGGTTTTCGTAACAAATATTAGGCTATTTCTTAGGTTTTTCTTATGTTCCTTTAAAAACATAGGTGGTGACTCTAATCTCTAAAACCAAATAGACATCCTAGGATAATTCACCGCTCTAGCCAAGTTGTGGTTTTCCCGGGGTATCTACGGCCGCACACCTTAAAGTGGGCGACAGCACACTTCTGTCATGCCAGATCCGATTTCTGATTTGTTTCCTATTTTTATTTTAACTCTTCCAATAGACTTGAGACTTCCTTGTACACCTATATAAGCATAGTTTTGGCCTAGAAAACATCGTAGCACCATATTAAATAATACTCCCTCCGTCCCAGCCTAAGGTTCTTACTTTCCTTTATGGTCTGTCCTAGCCTAAGGTTCTTAGTTGCTTTATTACCTAAAATAGACTATGGGACCCACTTGTCATTCTCACAACAAAAACTCCCTACCCACTTTATCTCTCCTACTTTCTCTTACTTACTTTTTCATACTCACAACATTTATTTTTTCTTAATCTCCGTGTAAAGTCAAACTCAGACTCTTAGGCCGGGACGGAGGGAGTATTTAATAAAATATTGGCTTCGCGATTGCCCCTGGACGTAGTTCATGTGTTGAACGAACCGGGCAAACAATCCTTGTGTTCTTTGTGTGTGATTCTCTCTTATTTATTGTTTGTGGGTATCGTGTTCTTGATTTCAATTGCAATGGGGTACCACTAAATTCCCAACAGAGAGTACTAGAAGGAAGTGCACAAGAGAGGAATGGTTGCTACAAAGTAGGAACCATGATCTTCTTGGGCCTAAAGAATAGGTTCATATCCTCCAACAACTCCAAAGATGATTTCAGTCATTCTTGAGTAGCCACCACGTTTTGGAAGGCTATAAATAGTGCAAAGCTTGTCAAGATTCATTACAACACACAACGATACTCGAAGACAACTTTCGAGTACAACACACCCTTGCACAAGAAAGATCATATACTCCTTCGCTCTGATAGACCCCGTCTTCCCATAACAATTTTCCGCTCTTGTAATATCTGATTAAGAGAGTGTCTTTGCTAGGATAGGGTTTCGTGGATAGGTTTTATTCATTTTATTGAGCATACATTGTAATAGCTATATATGGGAAACTCTCGGCATTGTATGTACAAATCAAATTTATAGTAAAGGTCTCGATTTTTTAGGCACCCTCAAGATATATACATTTATATATCTTAAGAAAAACAATTCTTTTGTTTTTATCTACTGCAAACTCTTTTGAAAAATTGTTTTCAACTCGGGTGTGTAACTATTGTCTGAAGTGTTATCGTTGCACTGTGTCAACACCTTTGATGACACTTTCCACAAACCAAGGCCAAGTTGAAATAATTTTATACTCGAGCTATGATTAATCAAAATGACAATGAAGATACATTGGATGAGCATTCCAAGAAAATCTCTTAATTCGCTCGAGAAATGAATTAGTTAAGATACCTTCTAGCAACAAGAATTACTAATCCCCACAAACTTTGGTCGATTAGAGATGATGGATTTTAAGTAGTTAAACTGCTTAGCAATCGTTCATACCCCCATCAGAGATTAATTCTTAATTTGTACAATGAGTGACCTTTGATTTAGGGGTCAGCGTACGTCTGTCCACAACAACCATAAAACCAATTCATAGTGCAGTGAATTGTCTTTATAATATGGGCGTCGGGGATACTAAACTAACGAGTTGAGATCTCATGTACCACTTTTGTGTGCCACTCTATGTAATTAACAATGTTGATTTGCTTGATTTGATCGGTTATCCAATCCAAATGCAGACTTCCAATCCATAAAAATGGGGCGTCTGCATTTGAATTACTCCCTCCGTCCCACCCGAAATAGGATTTTTTGGTTGGGCACGGGGATTAAGGTAAAAGTATTAGTGGAGTAGGTATTGTGAGTATGAAAAGTGAAATAGGGGAGAGAAAGTGGGGTAGAGAATAATGAGTGAAAACTTGTTGAAAGGAATTACCCTTGCAGGCCGTCTATGAGGTTGACCGGGCATAGCCAGGGCTGGCCCACGGATGGGCCTAACGCTTGAGCCCAACTCGTCTACCGATCTGGGATGGAGTTCAAGTAGAATCTGTTAGAAGTATTCAAAGACCAGCTCGCCTGTCAAACCGTTCCAGCTCGTTTAATGCGCCGAGCTAGTAGCACCGACCTACGGACAACACTACTAGAAATACGCGTTTTACCCACGGAAAATTCCGTGGGAAAATCCAGATTTCCGTGGGTAAACTACATTTACCGACGGAAACTGTCCGTCGGCATTCCGTGGGTAAATGTTCGTTGGCAATACCGACGGAAATTTCCGTCGGTATTATCGACGGAAATTCCGTGGGAAACGCAATATAAACCGTGGGTAAATTTCCGTCGGAAAACATTTCTCCGGTGCCGGCAGGACTTGCCGGATTTTTACCGACGGAAAATTCCGTCGATGGATTTTTATTTTTTTGTCGGTGATTGTAACTTTACCCACGGAAATTTCCGTGGGTAAATTGAGCAATTTTTTAAAAAAACAATTTTAAATACCCCCTGAACATGTAAAAAGACCACATATATTACAATACTTCTAACAATACAACTAGTACTAGGAATCCCACCATTCTAAACACTTATACTTAATAATCCAAAACAACAACGATTCAAAACAATACACAACCTTACAAACCAAATAAAAAAAAAGGTACTAAAAGTGTTTTAGTTATCCTCGTTCCAAATCAAAGAACATCAAGTAAAAACATCAACCATTACCACTCCTACGAGTTTGGGAGCTGCTACCACCACCACGGCCACCCCTCCGTCCACTTACATTTGAATTAAAGTATTGCCCAATAGAAGAGTTAGAGTTGTTACCGCTAGGAAGCTGTTGTTGCTGCTGTTGGAGCATAGACCTCATCATTTCTTGCATTTTTTGTTGCATTTGCTGCTCCATTTCCGCCCGCATCTCCGCCCGAATTTCCTCCCGCATTCGTTCAACTTGGGCGTTTACTTGGGTGTTTACCGTCTCAGTCAAGCTTGCTATAATATCATCCTTTTGTCTTATCTGATCATCATAGTCCATATTATGACTGCTTGAGGAAGAAAAACACTGTGAAGAACGGCTGCTCAATGGCAAGTCAAAGAAACCAGATCCATGCTCTCCAAATCCAGGTAATCGATCACCTCTTGGTTGCTTGTTATGAATGGAAATTGTTGGAGTAGAGATCCTAATGGAAACAAAGGGAGAAAATCTGGCGGATTCCAAGCGGGCGCCTGGTAAACTACCAGGCGGGCGCCCGGTCTCGACAGAAAGTCTGGATTCTGGAATAACCAAGTAAGCGGGCGCTTGGGCATATACAGGCGGGCGCCTGGAATGTCGGGAAAGTGCAGATTTTCAGGATTCCTCTTATGTTTAGGTTTAGGTCTTATTCTAGGTTTGCTATATAAACAATGTTCCGCCCCCATACTCATTGTAACTCAGATTTAACATATTATAGTGCAAGATCCTGGCTTGGTAGTGCCCCCAGACGTAGTCAAACATATTGACGAACTGGGTAAACAATTTCTTGTGTTCGTTTTGTCTTGTGCTTTGGTTTCTTATTTCTTGTGCTTGTTTGTGGTGCCGGGTTTTCTTGCGATTTGCTTGGGTGTTGGGTGTTGGAGGGCCATATCCACAACAACTGGTATCAGAGCTTTGGTTGGACGATCAAAGGGGTTTATCAAGCAATCAATAATGGGCAAAGATAAACAAGCAATTGAGAAATTCGATGGTTCTGACTATGGATATTGGAGGATGCAAATAGAGGATCTCTTGTATAATAAGGATCTCTATAAGCCTCTAACAGGAGTCAAACCGGAAAAAGAAAAGCAGGAAGACTGTGATCTCATGGATCGGAAAGCCTTAGGGGTGGTTCGATCTACTTTGTCGAAGTGGATCGCGAAGACTACCAGGAAGGCGAAAACCACCAAGGAGCTATTGGATTATCTTACTGAGAGATTTGAAACTCCATCTGCTGCAAATAAGGTTGATTTGATACGCAAGATGGGTAGTCTCAAGATGCAAGAGGGAGGATCCATAGCTAAACACATCGATGAGTTTATGGATATTATAGACTCATTGACTGCGTTGGAGATTACTTTCGGTGACGAGGTTCATGCGTGTTTATTGCTAGCGTCCTTACCAAGAAGTTGGAGCGGAACGGTGACAGCGTTAAATGCTTCAGCGGGTAAGAACAAATTGAAGTATGATGATGTTAAGGACTTCCTCTTGGGCGAAGAGAATCGCATAAAGAAGTTGGGGACACCGTCTACTTCGGAATCGGTCTTGGCTACAACTAGTAGGGGAAGACCGGGTTCTAGCAATAAAGGGAGAACAGGGTCAAGGGAAAGTGTAATCGGGGGTGGGGATCAGTATGAGGAGAACAAAGAAAGACCAAGGGTTGCCAGAGGATCGGTAGAGTGCTATCATTGTAAGGAGTTAGGACACTACAAGAGGGATTGTCCCATGCGAGGGGATAAATCGGCGAATGTGATAATCGAAGGTGACGATGTACTGATTCTGAGTGTTAGTAGTGCGCTAGAATCATGGGTGCTGGATTCGGGGGCATCATTCCACTCATGCGGGCATGCAGGAGCGATGGAAAATTACACTTCCGGTGATTTCGGTAAGGTCCATCTGGCGGATGGCGAGCCTTTGGAAATCAAGGGGAAGGGGGATGTCAGAATAGGAGCATCGGACGGGAACGTCTTACATCTACACGGGGTCAGTCACATTCCGGGTTTGAAAAAGAATCTGATATCAGTTGGGCAGCTGGGTGAAGAAGGTTACACGGTAACTTTTAGCTGCAGGAACTGGGTTATTGCCAAGGAGGATCGTGAGGTCGCTCGGGGTAATAGGGAAGGAAGACTGTATTTGGCGGGAAACACCAAGGGTAGTATCGCGGTGGCGATGGCCAAGGGTGATACGGAATTGTGGCACTGTCGATTGGGTCACATGAGTGAGAAGGGGGATCACACGGATTTGTGTGGATCGGCTCCGGTAACTTCTCGGGTTGGTGTGTCAAATTACATGACCTTCATTGATGATTCGACAAGGAAGGTCCGGGATTACTTCTTAGAAGGGAAAGATGAATCTTTCAGGATGTATAAGAAGTGGAAGGCCTTGGTGAAGAATCGGAGGGGACTCAAGGTTAAAAGCTTGATGTCTAATAATGGTGGAGAGTATGAGCTTCAGGAGTTCAAGGAATGCGGGGATGCGAATGTGATTTGCATGGATATTCCAAACTCGGGTGGGAGCGAGACGGTTCATGATGGCCAAGGTCAAGGGGTCACTGAAGATGAACCACATACTCTAGGACCGGATAAACCGCTGCGTGGATCTAACGGAGAGTGTAGATCGGAGGACAAGGCTCTAGGTTTCTCAAGCAGGGATAAGTGGAAGCTGCGGATAGCTTCAACGGGGTTTGGAGAATAGGAGAGCGGGAAGGCACTACCATGATCAAGGTGAGCACTAGGAAGACACCAAGGATGAGTTGAAGACGGATACGGGGTTTGTATACGCGGTTGATCTCTAGGTGGGAGATTGTTGGAGTAGAGATCCTAATGGAAACAAAGGGAGAAAATCTGGCGGATTCCAAGCGGGCGCCTGGTAAACTACCAGGCGGGCGCCCGGTCTCGACAGAAAGTCTGGATTCTGGAATAACCAAGTAAGCGGGCGCTTGGGCATATACAGGCGGGCGCCTGGAATGTCGGGAAAGTGCAGATTTTCAGGATTCCTCTTATGTTTAGGTTTAGGTCTTATTCTAGGTTTGCTATATAAACAATGTTCCGCCCCCATACTCATTGTAACTCAGATTTAACATATTATAGTGCAAGATCCTGGCTTGGTAGTGCCCCCAGACGTAGTCAAACATATTGACGAACTGGGTAAACAATTTCTTGTGTTCGTTTTGTCTTGTGCTTTGGTTTCTTATTTCTTGTGCTTGTTTGTGGTGCCGGGTTTTCTTGCGATTTGCTTGGGTGTTGGGTGTTGGAGGGCCATATCCACAACAGAAATGGCCTTCCAAAGGTCTGCACGAAAGGGGGGGCGTGTTGTGCTTTCAGGCTCAATAATTCCCTCCTCAATAGCCTCATCACGAGCACGCGACACATATGTTTCCTGTCCATTATAGAAAAACAAAAATCAATTAAGGAAGTACAATTAGTTCACGAGATTAATTTATTGAGCAAGATCATCATTTAGAATTACAGTGACTAAAAGGGAAATTCAAAAATCAGTCTTCTACTTCCTTTAGAATCAAACAGATCAGATCCTCATTCAATTTAACAAAATGGGTTATATTTGTGAAGTAAACAATTAAGTCTATGAAATGTATTAAGCACTAAATTGCAAATCAATTAGCCCAAACTTAACTAAAACAAACACACATACTCAATCAGATCAGGACATGGAATTTGGATGGCAAATTGTTGTTGGCAGCATATTGGGTTCTTTGGAGCTGGATTTGGGAGTGTAGGAGGAGTTGGTGGTGGTGGCATATTTGTTTTTATTAAAGAAAAACATGTAGCGTGATACTCCCTCCGTCCCAAAATGAGTGTCCAAAAATTTTCAATTTTTTTCTTTATCAAGAGCAAATTTGAAAGTTTTTTGGACATTCATTTTGGGATGGAGGGAGTATATATCTTACAGCTATTTGTCAAAGAACAAAATCAATGGACTGTCAAACTCCACATGAGTGCAAAAAAAAAAAAAAAAAAAATACTTACCCAGCCAAAGAACAAAATCATATAATAAAACCAAATTATACACTTGACATATTTGTCCTAAAGAACACCAAGCTAAGCCCACTTTTTCCTGTTATGGTCTGCACATGATTCAAAAAAAAAAAAAAAAAAAAAAAAAAAAAAAACTTTAAAAAGGCTAGAGCACTTTTCCTGCAGTTTCCAAAATAATGCAGACCTCACCCAATGTTAGATTTTTTTTCTAAAAGATAGTCCAGGATCTGAAAAAGATAAAATCATCATAATTAACATTTCTTTATAATTTCTGTCTCTGGAACATACTCCCTCCGTCCCAAATTGGTAGTCCCATTTGACTTCTCAAACATTTTAAGTTTACATCGTATGTTTTGAAAATTCAATGATTTGAAGCCTCAATTTTGGAAATGGGACTACAATCTTAAGCTCAGGCACCCAACAATTGATATGCCCATCATTGACTATGACTTAGCCCTACTTATCCAGCCAATGCTTATGCTGGGGATTAGTATTGGAGTTGCATTCAAAAACTCTACACCAATATACAAGCAAGTAAGGCACCATTCTTAAAAAGTAGAGTAATATAAATACTTACATAAATGTTCTTGTAATATTCACTAACCCACTTTATCGTGCCATCTGGAGCCACAGAAGTGTGGGTAGCAAGAAAAGCCTCAGCAGCATCAACTTCTGGCCCATGTCGCTGAACCTTAAAGCATAAAAATAATCATAACTTAAGTCATTATCATAATCATGTACTCACTCCGTCCCAAAACGAAAATGTAATTTGAACTCAGCAACCTTAAATGAGCAATTGAACTTACACTACAGGACAGCCATTATCATAACCAACTTTACTGATTCAATTCAACAAATAGTAGTACTACCTTCGTCCCAAAATAAATGTCCAATATTTTCAAATTTGCTCTTGATCAAGAGTAAATTCAACATTTTTTTGACATTTATTTTGGGAAGGAGGGAGTACTTGAATTCACTTGAATAATTAAAGCAATTCAACAAATAGTACTACTACCACAGTAATTTGAGCTGCTTGGTCCTGCCATGACCCAACTACTTTCATCTCTATCACGAGTCAAATAAGTTGAGATCAATCCTGGACTCAAAATATATTTTGCACTGATTCCCATTCTCAACATCTATAGAAGTCTAACAATTCATTTCCCTAAGAAACTAGAGTACCCTTGTCTCGAACTTAGGTAAAACAGAGTATAATCCTGGAACAGCGATATGTTAAGTAGATGACACACCTCATGACTAAACTACAGGTTGTCAACTCACTTAGTAAAACAACCCAGAACACGAAACCATCCACTGTTAATTTTCAAAGATAATGTCATAACAAGCTTAAAAGTAATTGAGGGTTTAGGAGCATCTGGAGAAACAAGCTTAAAAATAATAGTAATTAAGTAAACTTACCAAACGATTCCATGACTCACTGAGGTTAAGAGACCCCCCGGTGTGCAAACTACCCTGTCCCTCGTTAGAGTTCCTGTTAGCCTTGGCTATCTCTGAATTCTTCAAAAAATTTGAACTCCTCCAATGTTCTTCCCATTCGGCCCATACTTGTGGCGTGTAATTAGATGCGGGCTTACCAGTATCTTTCCACTTCTTATGCATCGCGCACACATTTAACCTATAACATTTAAAAATCATCTCTTTGAATGCTGCTTTTATCTGCTTCTCTGTGAAATCGGGACAACTATACTCCCTCTACAAAAGAGGAATATATAAACAAAAAGTAAACCAAAATCAGATTCAAGATGATGATGAGAAGGAGTTATTAATGAGTCTAACCAACAGAAACAACCTCTTTTTCATTATGCAGGATTCATATACTTAAGCATTAGCAATCTGAATGCATCACAAGTTTGAACTACAGTACAACCTCTAAACATAACCAGTAACGATGGAATAATATCAAGTAGATACCTGGAACTGGGTAAACCACAAGTTGTACACTTCAGTTGATAGCTTTTTTGCTGTCGGGTAAAAAGCACTAAAATGATGCTTCCGAAATATTTCTCCAAACCATCTTGATGGATCTGGACTCGCCTCATGGATGAACCTATAAAAAAAATTAAAACATGATATTAAAATATATATATATCAATAATACATGTGTAAAACATAATAGAATAACACTTTGAAATGTAAAATACTTACTGCATAGTGGGAGAGATTTTGATAACATGCTTCCCTTCCTGTACGATTCTATCCAAGAGAACCTTCCCATCGGGAATTCTAGGCTCCTGACCTGCACCACTAGAGCTCCCTACACCTGGACTACTAAGGGTGTCATCCTCATCATCTACATCATGTCGTGGAGTAGGATGTTTGGCCCTAAAAGACTCGCTCACCTTATGAACAAATGATAGAACTTTTTTTTTCTTTGGAGGAGGGATACCATCACCAGACATGTCTAAACTAGAACAAACGATAGTAGACAAAAATGAATAAATTACAACATAATTAAAAATACAGTGATTAATCATTTAAATTAGAACATAAACAACAAAATGTAAACGTCACACACAAAACATCATCTAAATATAAGGCCATAGTAATCAATTACAATCATTCATTATCACTAGAATCATTTTCTTCTTCACTATCATTCTCGGTATCACAAAACTCAATTTCTTCATCACCACTTTCCTTATCCTCATCTTCATCATCAACCCCATCTGCATATCCTTCTCCTTCCTCGTCTTCTTCATCATCAAACTCGGTTTCATTCAAATTCACTTCCTCCAATTCTGCACGAGTGTTTTCACCTCTAAATGCTTCATCCTCGCCATTATCATTTAAGGAAATAATAGGAGGGGTGGGCATTTCTTCTTCCTGGTAACAATCATGTAATGATGAATCAATTGTTGAACTAGAAGTTGTTGCATGCAACGGTAAGTTGTAAGTGCTTCTCGCTTTGGTTTTCCAAACGGCCCACCATCCGCTAAACTCCCTACATCGACGTGGGTAGGGGGTCATATACACCTGCTGCGCTTGGGATGCAAGAATGAACACATCGTTACCCCTATGTTTAGAGGAATGCTTAACATCAACGAGGTCAAATGTGCCATGTTTGACGATACCTTGCTCAGCATCACGCCACCCACAGTTAAAAAGAACAACTGAATTTCCATGATAATATTGCAATTCAACAACTTCTTGCAATATACCATAATAGTCCAGATTTCCTTTGAGGTTAACCCCGCTATTCCATGTTGTTTTTGTTTGGCCATATTCTTCAGTGTGGAACACGTAACCATTAACAAAATAACCCTTATATACATTCACTTTAAAGAGCGGACCATGGGCTAACATTTCTAGTCTCGCAGCTTTTGCATCTCCGCGGTTGTTTAGAATCTAAATAAAAATATATTTATAGTAAATAAAAAATATTAAATATACAATAGAAATTGAACAAGGGAATAGACATTTACATATTTGTTAAACCATTCGGGAAATTCGTTGTCTGTCCTAATAGCAATCAAATCTTGCGCCAAATCTCTAGCTTGATCTTCAAACATACTGCATGTTTTATATATGGTGATAAAAAAATCAATTAAATCAACGAAATAACTTTATTGGGATTGAAATTGCGTGCAATAAATAAAAAAGCACTTACTTCAGATAATCTTCAACCTCATTACAGTTAAGGAGAACATAGAGTCTAGCCGCTTCAAATTCCTCTCGGCTTAGCATGCGAGTGCATTTTTTTCCAAGGAATCGACCGGGTGAAGAAAACACTGATATTTTCCCATCTGTATTTGTGACACCCCCGTCATAATTGCGACCCACTTTGGTAAACCTTGTCTCAATGTTAGGGTGAAAATATGTCGACACAAATGACACAATTTCATCTATAATCACCGATTCAGAGATGGATGCCTCAACTTTTGCTCTGTTACTCATCTTCTTTTTCAACTTTCCCAAAAATCGTTCAAACGGATACATCCATCTATATTGAACAGGACCACCAACTCTAGCTTCATAAGCTAGGTGAATTGGTAAATGCTCCATTGAATCAAAGAAAGATGGCGGAAATATCTTCTCAAGCTTGCATATTGTCACCACAATGCTCTCTTCTAGCTTTTTCATATCATCGACACGAAGATTGCTAGACGTCAATGCTCTGAAGAATTCACTCAATTCTGTTAATGCCACCCATATTTCGTTAGGGAGAATGTCCCTGAATGCAATAGGAAGCAACCTATCCAATAACACGTGACATTCATGACTCTTCAACCCATATATTGTTCCTTCTTCCACATTGACACAGTTGCCAATATTAGATGCATACCCATCAGGAAGTTTCAGATCTTTCAACCATTGTAGAACACGTTGTTTATCCTCTCTAGACAAAACAAATGGCGCAACTGGTTTGTAATCTTTCCCATTAACTTGAACAATGTTAAGATTCACCCGATTACAAATTGCTTCAAGGTCTAGCCGACCATTAGGGGTTTCCTTTGTTGTAGACTTGAAATCCATCACTGTGTTAAATACATTGTCAAACACATTTTTTTCAATATGCATCACATCAAGGTTGTGTCTAATCAAGTTTGTCTTCCAATAAGGCAACTCCCAAAATATACTTTTTTTAATCCAGTTGTGATCCTTACCAAACCCATCTAATCTATCTTTTGAAAACTTCTTCCCCCACCTGACATCGGATAACTCAGATACCCGCTCAAAAATTTCTTCACCGTTCAAATGAGGAGGGGGCCCCCGAAGCTCAACTCTATTTTTGGTAAATGCATTCTTCTGTCTACGAAATGGATGGTTACTAGGAAGAAACCGCCGATGACAATCAAACCAACACTGCTTTTTATAATGCTCGAGTCTGAATGCATCAGTATTTTCCATACAATACGGACATGCCAATCTTCCATGAGTACTCCATCCCGACAACATACCGTACGCAGGAAAGTCATTAATTGTCCACATCACTGCTGCCCTCATGTTAAAGTTTTGTAAATTGAAGGCATCCCATGTTTGCACACCGTCATTCCACAACTGTTTTAGTTCATCCATGAGAGGTCGAAGATACACATCAACATTTTTGTCTGGATTCCACGGCCCAGGAATGAATAAACTCAAATACATATAAGGATCGGTCATACATAGCCATGGGGGAAGATTATAAACTGTGACTATAACAGGCCAACATGAATAAGATTTTGCCCCCGGCCCAAATGGAGAAAAACCGTCTGTACAGATTCCCAACCTTATATTTCGAGCATCTGCGGCAAAATCGGGGTAAGTAGCATCAAAATGCTTCCATGCTTCTCCGTTGGAAGGATGAGTCATCACACCCTCTTCACGAGGACACTCTTTGTGCCAACGCATAGCTTCTGAAGTATCTTTCGATGAAAAAATTCGTTGCAATCTGGGTATGAGCGGCATATAACGCAACTGCGCCCGAGGTACGTTCTTCTTGTGCTTCGCACTACCCCGACGTGCTGGCTTATACCTACTAAGCCCACAAATTGAACAAGAATTCAGACCTTCATTTTCTTTGTAAAAAAGCATGCACTGATTCTTGCACGCATCAATTTTATCATACCCAAGACCGATATGCCCCACCAACTTTTTAGTGTCATAAAAATTAGTAACCATCTTATTTTCTTCGGGTAGCAACCGTTGTACTGCTGCCATGACACGGTTGTAAGTTTGTTGGCTCATATTTGAATCAGCCTTGATGTTAAGAAACTCAGCCACTGACTCCAACACCGTGGCCTTTGCACCGGGATGAACTTTCTCATTTGCAGAGTTCATTAAATGCATAAACTTCTTTGCATCAGGATTGGGATCTTCTGTTGGATTAGGGGTCCAATCGAACTCTGGACCGGCTGCATTTCGCACCATATCATCCATACCCACAGAAGGCTCTATTTCACAACCAACTGTTCGAGTTCCCTCGCTTGATCACGTTCGATAGTGGGACCATTTTGAACAATTGTTTCAACTGGATAGTTCTCACCGTGCGCTACCCATATCTTGTAACCATCAATGAACCCCACATCCATAAGATGTTTCTTCACAAATCCATAAGAATGAAATTTTTTTATTCTTACACCTTTTGCAAGGACACCTAATCTTCCCATCTTGTATGTATTGGGGATGCGATCTAGCAAACTCCACAAAATGTTCTAAACCTTCTACGAACTCAGTTGTGATACCCCTTCTATTAGGATTCCTACGATTATCCATCCAACTACGATCCCCAGACATATTTATCTTCATAAAAATTAAGAAAATAAATTAATCTTCATACAAAAGCTACAATTACAACAGATAAAGAAAGAAGTACTTAAATAAATAATTTTGATCAAGCATAAACACAAACAACTAGACTACTCACCAAAATGTTTTACAAGTATTCATATGTTGCACCATTAAATCTTGCTAATCAATTAGTGTTCCAAATACAATCAATACTAGCATGCAGTGTTCTAAAAGACCCCGTCTAGGCCGCCTAGGCCCCGCCTAGGCCCCGCCTAGGCGTTTATGAAACGCCTAGGTCCCGTCTAGGATATTATAGTTATTTCTGAATTCTCGGCCCCGCCTAGGCGCTAGGCGCCCCTGCGGCGCCTAACGACCGCCCAGCGTTTTTTAGAACCTTGCTAGCATGACAACTGTCTTAGAATATACACATGAAGTTATTGCATTAACATAAAACAATAAAATAACACACATACACATAGTACAATGAAACAAAAAGGCAAATGACACATGTTTGTCTTGTTTAATTTTATCTTTGGCACTAGTCGTGGACAAACTATTTATGAAACCTATAAGTAAATGATCCATGCTCTGTACATTTTATAGTGGCCTCTTAGACAACAATGACAGAAAAGGACTAATCTCACTCGCAGCACGATGAAACTCCCTCTTTTCTAAGTCACTTGGTAACCAAAGTGATTGAAATTGTATAGTTCTATATATAAAGTACATCTGAGTAGTTTCTCGCTGCAAACAATATTCATAAATTAGCCAAACAATGTACACCTCAGGCTCAAACTACTCCAAATTTGGGTCAAGTACCGTACGTAACTACCAAATCAAACAGCTTGAACACAAACCACCAGTGACCAGCCCCTAAACCACCAAACAACAATGTTCATAATTCCCCTAAATCATAGATTAAGCATTATTCAAAATCGCAAAAGTAAACAAAATATTATGTATAACAGCACACAAATAAAATACAGAGACATAAACCAATCTAGAAATACGAATCACTAACAATGAAATAGCATTGTAAACAAAAAATATTATGTACCACAGTCTGTAAAAATTATTGCACAAACAAGAAAATGATTCTTGTTTTACTGCAGAATTGAAACCAAATTGAGAAACCCTAACCTGTTAAAGCTTCAATTTGAGACACAGAGGGCCGCCGGAGACAAATACGTTTGGCTGGAGAGGAAGAAAGAGAGATTAGATAGGTAAAACAAAGGGGGAGGGGGCGGCTAGCTAGGGTCAATAGATTCAAACAACAAACCTGAAATTACATACGGTGGACGACGGAGAACGGAGGACGACGGCGAAAGGAGGAGGACGGCGAA
Organism: Campanula takesimana; assembly: GCA_026119855.1. Classification (NCBI taxonomy): domain Eukaryota; kingdom Viridiplantae; phylum Streptophyta; class Magnoliopsida; order Asterales; family Campanulaceae; genus Campanula; species Campanula takesimana. The sequence goes on from JAOWBW010000865.1 coordinate 466,871, forward strand.
TGGACGACGACGGCGTCCGGTGTTGGTGAATCGGAAAGAGGCGAAGGGAGAGCCCGCGTCGACAAGTGCGGTGTGATTTCTTCTCTGAATAATAGAAAACCCAACTGAATAGAAAAGGGTCGAAGGGAGGACGACGGCGTCCGGTGTTGGTGAATCGGAGAGAGGCGAAAGGAGAGCCCGCGTCGACAAGTGCGGTGTGATTTCTTCTCTGAATAATAGAAAACCCAACTGAATAGAAAAGGGTCGATTTAGGGTTATTTCATTTTAATGTTACCCACGGAAATTTCCGTGGGTATTTCTGACGGAACAAATCCGTGGGTAATTCCGACGGAATTTTCCGTGGATAATTTTAAAATCCGTCGGCAATTGAATTTCCCAACTATTGGAATTCCCGCGCTGACAAAGCCAAAAATTCCGTCGGTAATCCTTTTATTTCCGTCACTAATACTGACGGAAATTTTCCGTGGGTAAATTCCGTGGGTAAATCGCGTCTTTCTAGTAGTGAAGGAAGTTACCCAGTCAATTAGGTCGTTGATCCAGCTCGTTACGACCAACCAGTCGAGGTTTCTAGAAGAGCCCAGTGACCGCTCCCTTCAGCTTGGGCCCGGCCCACTAAGGCTAGTTGGGCTTCAGTCCCCAACTCGAAACTCAACTATGGATAAGGATGACTTGAGTGACTTCAGGCAAGGACAAAGCTGACCTCATCCTATCCATAACTTGGAAAGAAGGTCAGCCTCCTATAAGAAGAGAGTCCATCATCTATTTGGCAGGTTGATTCTCTCATTCATTTTTACTCTCAACATTTCATTCTTGAGCAGACTAATTTACTCTCACGCCGGAGGGTCTTCACCGGTGCAACCCCGGCTAAGCTCACGGTGTTCATTTTGCAGGTCTTAACTAGCATTCTGGGTATCCAAACCGCCGTTCCGGCCTTTGATCACATTTTGTGCGTGATCAATTGGTTCCATTGCCGGGAACGGTGAAATAGCTTGTTAAGGCCTAAGCAATATCAAGGAAACTCCTCCCTGCTCTTTATTTCTGGTGGTTCCGACAAGCCAATGGATGAAAATGCTGAGAACACCCATTCTGGGTACCTTCACATTCCCGGAGTCTTCATCCCTCCCGGAGATTCCCAACCTTTCCAACCTTCTCTTCAGCCGCCTACCGGAGTGCTGACTAGAGCTCAGGCCGCCCGCCTAGGCTCGCAAGCTGGAAATGCGCCATTCCAGGTGAATGAAATGAGAGACGGCGCGCCGCCGCCGACGGCTCACCCCACCAGTGAACGGCTGAACATGCCCAGAAACCCTCCGTTAATCTATGCTCAGCGTACCACCACCATTCCTCATGACGAAGCCGGACCAAGTGTTACAAACCTGGCCGGGGGAACGGCTGCGCAGGCGGCGACGGTGAATTACCGTTTGGGTTTGCTGTTGCAAATTCAAGAGCTGAACGGAGCTTTGGAAGCCCTAGGCCCAGAGAACATGGTGAATTTACCACCCTTGCCCTCTATGCCACGTGTTCCTCTCCAGCCTTGTGGCAATGCCCCGCTAGCTAACGTGAATGCCATCAGGGATGCCGACAGGGTTCTAGATCTAGAGCAAGAAGTCTCGTCTCATCAGGAGCATCGGCGTGAGGATCGGACTGGAGACATCGGAGCGGGCAATATCCTTGGTCAAGGAATAGTTCCACCCCCACCTCGCAATGACAATCTAAATCAGCCGCCGCACCGTAATCCCTCTGCGCGTCGTTCTCAGCACGGGAGTGAGGATGATCAAGAGTCAGCACGATCTGGGAATCCGTGTAACGACCCCAAAACCCGTCCCTATTTATTTTATATTTTTGGGGATTTTAATTTGAACTTATGTGTGCATTTTATGTGTTGCATCATATTTTATGACTTGCTCATATAGTTAGATTAATTGTGTTATTTATTTAGTTAGTAGTAATAATGGTTAAAGGAGTTAAAAGATTAAGTTGAAATTGTGATTTTTGTCTAGCTTTGACACCTTATACAAAAACGACCATAACTTATTGTAGAAAATTCAAAATTTAAATCCGAAAAGTCCTGAGTAAACTAGTTATCTTGGGCTTTATGAAACATATTTTATTTGCAATATTTGATCAAATAAAACGTATTAGACAACCTGTTTAAGCCAACTAAAATTTAACAAATTATAGTTAAACCGTTGCATTTTGTTTGACCATTCAATAATGATTGACCATCTCATTTAGTGACTCTAAGCTCTTTGACCGTGTAAATGGGCTGTAGAAGGCATCTTGGGTTTTCAAATATAATATACATACTATTATTTTATTCCTACAATATAATGCATTGTTAGTATAGCATTGTTGCTTAATATGTTGACACGTCACTAACTAGCCCCTTGTCTGGCAAACTTAAACCGACTCACTCCATATTTGGACATATAACAAAATTAAGCACAATCACTTTTCAATAACAGAATACAAAACTTAGAAAAGAAAAGGCTATGGAGTACGAGTGATTCGTTAAACAAAAATTCTCAAGAAAATCTTTTCTGACTTCAATTTCAAGTACTGACTGTGAAGAAGTATGGAGCTTGCCACTACTAATTTTTAAAGTATAATCGGTATAATTTTGTCAATTAGGTAAGCTACTATTTCCCCCTTTTAATTATAGTTTTGTGCATAAATGCTATAAATTATACTTTTATTGTCAAATATGAAATTGTGAATATTAATTGTGATGTTGTTATTTTGTTAATATGTAATTGCATATACATATTACTTAGTTAAATGGACCTAAATAATTAGAATTGTTGCTTGTAATAATAATTTTGGGGACAAAGGGAGTATAAGTATACTCCTACTCGTGGGACGGTAAAATATTAACTTAAGTTAAATGTTAAATAAGTATATTATAAAAATTATACTATTATTCGTGGGACGGGAGTTGAGTTTTCTTGTCTTTAAATGTTAGGATGAAAGTATATATAGGTACTCCTAAGATTTAGAACGAAAGGAGTGAAAATCGGACCCAAAAACAGGGAGTTAGAAGGTGTGCGGCCGAGCATTTTATAAAATTGTCCGTTTTACGTTCAATCTTCCGGAGTCCATAACTTCTTCGTCCGGACTCCGTTTTGAACGTGTAAACTATCGTTGGAAAGCTCTTTTAGAGTACTATGAAATGGATCTATTGGCCGCATGGTTCCATGTTGGGTATGCTTATCACTTAACCCTCCTACATTTTTTAGAATTGATTGATACCATCACCTATGATTATTTTTATGGACTTTAGGACCTCATGTATAGAAGTTTATAACTTCAATTTTTAGCTAAGTCCTTTTTATAGTATAGGCTTAGATTATAGGACTTGAAGCTTTAAAGATGGAAGATTTCCTAAGCGGGATTCGTTTCACTGCGCAGGATGTTCTCTGCGCAGGTCGCCACTGCGCATAGATATATTGCGCAGCCCTTGACCCTGCTCAGTTTTTAAGATCTTATTTCCTAAACTCCAAAGAGATCTTTTTGTGACCAAGCATGGTGCGCATACTGCTCATGCGCTGAATCCATGCGCGCCGGCAATGCGCATGCCTTTTGTGCGCGGACACAACCTTGGTCAAGTTCCTCATCTCCTGATCTCACATTCTAGAAAGTTTGGAAAACGCTTAGAAGATGCACGCTTATTAAAAAGCTGAGGTGTGCACAAACGAAAAATCCTGCACACTCAGCATAGCCAACAGTGGAGATGCGCTCAAACATAATATCTCAAGTGAAGACAGATGTCAACCTTTTAGAAGAAGCTTTTGAATTTGGTCTTCATGCTCAGTCTCCAACGGCTCTAAATCACCTGCGCACCAATCATATTGTGCCAGGTCATCATCTTTGATCAGAGCCCCAACGGCTATAAAGGACAGCTGCGCGCTAATCATGTTGTGCCAGCTCATTGTCCTTGCTCAGAGCTCCAACGGCTATATTCAAGCTCTCAGCTATAAATAGCTTGCTCATCTTCATTTCCAAGCTGCCTTTGAAGCTGCCTTCGGATTTAGCCCTTTTCATCGGCCCTTGATCATCATCTTTGATCAAGCTCCTCTTGTTGGCCATTATGCTTCAGAGCTCGAGTTTCATGCTTCACTGAGAATCCATGAAGATCTGAAGTCTGCTGCTTAGTTTTTCCAGATTCTTTAGAACAGCCTTCAAGATCTTCAAACCTTCAAAACTCCTGCTCATATCACAAAGCCTATATCACCAGAATTCTTGGTGCTCTTCATATTTCATATTCATAGAGCCCAGAATTTCTGTCACACACACCCCTCTTGAAGCGTTGATCATTTTGATCTAACTTCTTGAGATACACCGGTTTAGTCTAGGATTTGTTCTTCATAGATAATAGATCTTGAGTTAGTATTGAGCTCAAATGTTGTAATTTGTAATACTCTCTCATATAATAAGATCTCCATTAGAAATCCAAGACTAACCATCTTGGTAGAGGATGTAGATCTTTCATCGATCGAACCTCTCCAAATACCGTGTTCATTACTTATTGCATATTCCCTGCTTAACCTTTTATGAACTGCTTTGTTTGATCTTTCAGATTGCCACTCTTTGATGCTATAATTGCTATTGCTCATTTGCCTTAGAAACCCTTTTTGCGCCACTCTTTAGCCTCATACTTAGCGCGTGCGTTTTTATCTCTGCGCAGTATACCCTGCGCAGAGCTTCCTTAAATTTTCCGCTGTGCATTTCACACTCTTGCTGCGCGCTATACTTAGCCAAAATAAGAGTTGTGCGCATCTGCCATTGAATTGCAAAAGGGTTTGAAAAGAATTTTAAAACGCTATTCACCCCCCCCCCTCTAGCGATTTTCACACCCTTGTTGCCCCTTTAGGGACCAACAAAGAAAAGGGCAAGGGGCGAGCTGAATCTGATACGGCAGAGGGCAAGAGCTATGATGAGAAATATTATCACTCTCGGCGAGGAAAAAATCGAAGTCGCTAGGGACAGCACACAAACAGACCGTTTTATAGGGGGGATCAGCTCCCTTGCTCTTCACTCGGGATATCCTAAAGAACTTCCTGAACACACTCATGCATGGTTCGAAACCAAGATGGCGACAAACCACCAAAAAACTATTTATCGACCTGATGGCATTAGCCACGAGCTGTATGGGTACCGACGCGGTCCCCGTCAAAAACTGATTAAGGAAAGGGTCCATAGGCAACCTAAGGCCCTGCTCGAACTGACCGACATAGAAGGCCACTCGCTCTTTATCTCTTATTAGTGAATCAATGGGCACGCTCCCTTTGGGAACATAAGTTATTTTGTAGTCAGCTCGGCTTATTCTGTACTCCGAGTATACTTTATTGACAAGTTTTATTTGATACGCCGTTGGTCGTTGGTGGGGAGAAACACGCTGTAAATCGCCGGGTGAAGGTTCAGCGCCCAATTGGCGAGAAGACATAGGTGTTGCCGATCGAGCAAGTTCCTTCTCTATATAGTCAAAACCCATATTCTCAATAATTCTACTGTCCGCCTCGTCCTCCTCATCGACCTCAACATGCATTTGACTCTCCACATCACATCCTCCATCCTCGCTCCTTGAGACAGTGTCTTCTTCGCCCTCTAAGGGAAAAGGCCTCGTGCTCGTTTCGTCCACATGGCGATACGAGGAAATGGGGTCTACATCGAACACCACCTCGTCCGAGGCAAGCTCAAACTCATTGTCGGGATCATCAACGAGCATAAGTTGGTGCGGGGAAACGGACCCAACCTTTGTCGACGAATCCTTCTGAGACATACCTGCAAGAGTAACATGGGGGCCAGACCCCGTATTAAAAGCCGAGCTGAAGCTCGTTTGGGGCCCAGACCCCCCTCCTGAACCGGCGCGCGCTAAAACAAACGGGGAAGAGAATTTCCCCCCAAACGTATAATACATAGCTAAGTGCCCAAGGAGGATATTAAAACTCGTGAGATACACCATGCTAGGATGATCACGACCTAGAAATTCCTCGCCATTAAAAGCGGGCAGTTTCAAATCGTCCGTAATTTGGTGAGACCCCAGAAACTTCCGAACGGCCCCTAAGCTCAACCTTTACCAACCACTTGGCGCACTAACATTCACCAACTTGGTCTGCTCATGATAGCAAAACTCCGGTGGCATCTCTGAAGAAATAACCTGTTACTTGCCGGGAACGCTTCGCCGGCACCGGAAAATTCAAATTTTCCGGCGACGCAATCCAGAAAAAGAAGAAAAACAACAAAAAAATCCAAAAATAAACGGCGAAAGTAAGGGCCCAATGCAATTTACCTGTTTAGCAAAGGATTGAACAGTGATGAATAGTGAAACATGTTGAAAATATTTGTCGCCGGCGAAGCTTCAAACGGTCATCTCTCTTCTCTAAAGGGGCGCAAAGTGACGGACGGAGGGGGGAGGCAAGGGTTTTATAGTTCTCAAAAACGGGTCAAACCCATGAACCGACCCGAACAAACTGACGACCCGTTGGAGTAATCACTCAAACGTCCTTTCCAAAACGCACGCCAGCCCCACTTTCCGTGCCTCGATTGCCCAAACGGTGCCGTCCCTCAGAAGACACCCCAAACATCCCATCGTCCTTGTCACACCTAAAAGCCTGCAACCGCCAGTCTGATCATCCATTCATAAGGCAACACGTGTCCTCGCGGCTACAGATCACCCACTTTGGAAACGTACTCTATCAGATCGCTTAAAACGCGCGCTCAAGAACTTACCTCGCCTCAACAAAAAACAGCGAGCCGGTGGAAATATATTAATATGTTTAGCTTCCCACGAACGACTTAAAGGAATTAATGGGCGAGGAACGTCCATAGCAAATTGGGAGATGCTTCCAGCTCTCAACTCGTTCGAGCAAGAAGCAGGGGGCCATTGAAAGGAATTACCCTTGCAGGCCGTCTATGAGGTTGACCGGGCATAGCCAGGGCTGGCCCACGGATGGGCCTAACGCTTGAGCCCAACTCGTCCACCGATCTGGGATGGAGGTCAAGTAGAATCTGTTAGAAGTATTCAAAGACCAGCTCGCCTGTCAAACCGTTCCAGCTCGTTTAATGCGCCGAGCTAGTAGCACCGACCTACGGACAAGGAAGTTACCCAGTCAATTAGGTCGTTGATCCAGCTCGTGACGACCAACCAGTCGAGGTTTCTAGAAGAGCCCAGTGATCGCTCCCTTCAGCTTGGGCCCGGCCCACTAAGGCTAGTTGGGCTTCAATCCCCAACTTGAAACCCTACTATGGATAAGGATGACTTGAGTGACTTCGGGCAAGGACAAAGCTGACCTCATCCTATCCATAACTTGGAAAGAAAGTCAGCCTCCTATAAGAAGAGAGTCCATCATCTATTTGGCAGGTTGATTCTCTCATTCATTTTTACTCTCAACATTTCATTCTTGAGCAGACTAATTTACTCTCACGCCGGAGGGTCTTCGCCGGTGCAACCCCGGCTAAGCTCACAGTGTTCATTTTGCAGGTCTTAACTAGCATTCTGGGTATCCAAACCGCCGTTCCGGCCTTTAATCACATTTTGTGCGTGATCACTTGTTAGTGTGAATGTGAGTCCCATTAAATAAAACATTTCTATTTTTGGGTTGTCCTAATTCAAATGGGACACCCAAAATGAAAATTTGTCCTAATTCGAGTGGGACGGAGGGAGTATATGATTCCAATGAGACCATAGTTACCGGGAACTCCCAAACCCCTTCGTCCCGGGAACACACGTCCCGGGTTCACAAGGGAACTCAACCCAAAGTACTCAAACAATCGTACCGGAAAATAAACGGTTAGCAACGTATAATCTTGTCTGCATTTACACTCTTTTATGGTTATCCACCTTTACATTATAGTCTTTTATCTCACGAACAATATATACACACACACACACACACACACACATATATATACACATATATATGTATACATATATATATATATATATATATATATACATATATATGTATATACATATATATATATATATATATATATTCTCCCTCCGTCCAAGCACAAGTAGGACTAGAGGAATGGGCACAATAATTAAGAGAGAATAGTGAATGTGTGGTAGAAAATGAAGAGAGTGAATGAGTGGGGTAAAAAGTAATGTTGTTGAATAAAATGAGTGGTGGAAAATGAAGAGAGAGAATGAGTAGGGTTAAATAGTGGGGTTAGTTGAATATAAATATATTAAAACATTTCTATTTTGGGCAGTCCTACTCGTGCTCCTGTGAAAACCTAAATATCGTGAGAACCGTGAGAACTTGGATACGTTAGGTAAAAAAAACTAATGTATTCGATGGTTCACTTGGATACATTACTTGACTTTGATACATTAGGTTTTACCTAATGTATCCAATGTGCACTTGGATACATCATTGGATACATTAAGTTCTCACGATTTTCACGATATTTAGGTTCTCAATAAAGAGCGTACCAAGTTCCCAATTGATCCTACCCCCAACGTACCTAAAATTTACTAAGTCACGTTTCTCGTTCACGTACCCGTTCCGCATCCCGAAACGTGTCACGTTCCTGATAACTATGGATGGATGAGACCACTTTTTTAGATTAGTTTCACTGCTAGATAACAAGAAAGAAAGAATAGTTGGTCAAAGGGTTAAAAAAAGAAGTCCTTTACTACAAGTATGATAATTGAAAAAAGTGAAACCCCATTACTTATTTTAGTGCTTAATTCAATTCAACAAGGTGAATCATCTTTAACCAACAAATGAAGGCCATGCCATGCAAAAACTTGTTGTTGCCCTAGTCAAAAAGTCTTATCTTACAAATTTATCAACACGCCTCAGACCATTTACCACTAAATAATCAAATCTACAAAAGTTGTACACCTTTTATCATTAATATATACAACTAATTATATATAATTACAAACTTAGAATGTTTTTGATGACTCATTACTCTTTTGCAAATATATAATTTTGCTATATTAGCAAAAATTACCATAAATGTTGATAAATCACACAACGACCCGATACCATGCCTCCTGGGAGGAGTTTCAAAATTTCAAGATTTTTTAATTAATGTATACCATTTTCTAATCGGTCAACAAATAATGGATTAGGTTAATTTGTTGGCATGATATAAAAAATCTTTTCAGCCAATCAGTGAGGTCCACGATCGTTAAACCGTACTATAATTACTTTAGTGATCTCACTTAGACTACTTTAAGACACTTAGCACTAATTATATTCTAAAAATTAGTCAATTTATAATGGTATTTTGATTTTATAAGATCTTATTTTTCATAACCTGTGACTTTTTCAGCTAAACATGTGTCCTATTATACTATAATGCTGATTACCCAATAACCTTTTTCCAAGATTGGTAAAAAGGATCAAGCTTTATAGTCATGATTCTAGCTAAGAACTAGCAACTTTTGTTTTAATATTTTGATGTAAAGAGAATAAATTACTATACCTCCTTTTCGGAAACCCTAAAAGATGATAAAAATAAGAATAATTACCAAATCAGCATTCTGATAATGTGGGATAATCATTAACAGGAATATATGAAAACTCCTTCCTATTTGTCCATCTCGAAATAAGTGTTGTGCTTTTGAATAAAAAAAATATCAGTATAATTTTTTATGGTATTTTTACAAAATTACAAGCAATATATTAATAAATACATTTTTTTTTAAATTTGATAAATCACCTTCAACAATTATTATCGATAGGTGAGCATTTTAATTTGGAGTAACATGCTAGTGTGGCATTAACATTAGATAGGCAAGTGATTTTGAATGTGGATTCATTTTTTCATTTTCGGAAGGATTTTTTTTTTTTTAGAATTGGAAGTATTGCAGCGCTCATGTGTATGAAAATAAAATAATGAAATGTAAAAATTGTGTGACATAATGAAAAATATTTTGTTGAAATGAACAAAAAAATCACTATTCTTGACGTAGTTTTTATATGCACTTCTAAAAAAAATATTTTTATGTTCATTTATAATAATTTATATTTAATGGCACAGTTTTAACATTTTATTTTTTAAATTTTATACGCAAGAGCTATACAACAAAATAAAAATGCCGGAGCAGTTTCTAATCCAAGTTTTACAACTATGTACAGTATTGCTCTAGTTGTACCTTGGAGATTAGTTGAACAAATTACGGCTGTGTACAATAGTAGTACTCCCTCCGTCCCGGTACAAGGTTCTTAGTTTGACTTTGAACGCTTATTAAAGAATCAAAGAAAATTTGAGTCAAAAATAATAGTGGGTGAAGGATATAAATGTCTATTCATAAAGCAAATGGGTGAAAAGTAGATAGACAAGTGATGATTTTTTGTAATATACTCCCTCTGTCCTAGCCAAAGTGAGACTTCTTTCCCTTTTGGTCCGTCCCACCAAAAGTGAAACTGCCTAAAATGGATATATTTTAACCCCACTTATTATCTCTCTTCATTTTCCACCACTCAATTTATTCAACCAACACTACTATTTACCCCACTCATTCTCTCTCTTCATTTTCCACCACTCAATTTATTCAACTAATACTACTATTCTCATTCTCTCTCTTCATTCTCTACCATACACATACTAATTTTTCTTATATTGTGCACACTCCTCTAATCCTACTTGTGCTGAGACGGAGGGAGTATTAAACTTTACGCGGATAAAATTGTCCAAAACACTATTTATTCTTTGTCATTAAAGCAACAAAAAAACCTTAAACTGAAACGGAATGAGTGGCATTGCACCCATATTTTTGGTTAAGAAGTGATGATATGGCTGAGAAATCATTAAACATAAAAGCAAAATCCTACTGATGAAATGTTTAGCCAATTAGGGTTAGGCTTCTCTGAAAGACTGCATACCTACCATAAGTGGATATAGTCACTCACAAGTTGTTTCATGTCATGTCTTGTGACAATTTGACATAATTCACTGTTCCTCTTTAATCTATAAAAATTATCAGATTGATTGTCTCATTTTAATTTTCAAAATTTAAAATAATAATTTTTTAATATTTTTTAAATAGTAAGACTCATTTATTATAATCACAACAACTATCCACTTATTATTCTCTTACTATTCTCTATCACATTTTTTTTCTTTCACTCAACTATCTACACTCAAAACACACCACCTATTTAATAATTTCTTAATTCTTGTGTCAAACTCATACTCCCTCCGTCCCAATTTAAACTTCAGAAGAAAAAAAATTGGGTTCAAGAATTATCAAAAAGGTGATGTGTTGTGAGTGTAGATACTTTGGTAGGAGGGAGAAAGTGGAGTAGGGAACAGTTAGTGGATAATTGTTGTGAGTATGACATGTGGGGACCACAAATAAAGAAGTATAAAAAAAAATCTTTTTAGATTTTGAAGATTAAAATAGGACACCAGAAATGGAAATTTTTGAAGTTTAAAATAAGACGGAGAGAATATTTCTAAATTAAACGGAGACGTAAGGAGTACATATATACACGGGTTCGTTATTTGAAATTGCAAAAAACTATCGTGAAATTAAAAAGAAATGAGGTGGTCTCCCATGAGAACAAGGGGATCCGTCTCATGCATGAGACGGGTCGCCCCATGACCCATGGGCCGAACCCGTCACGTGGCAACCCACCATTGGCCGAAAAAAAAAAAAAAAAAAATTTGGTTTTTTTTTGTTTTTATATTTTTTTTCGGCTTTTCAGTGGTTTAGCAAAAAATAATAGTTACCATCTCTTAAAGTAACATTGTTCATAAGTAAACGTAATACTTGTTTTAAAAAACAAAAGCTCGTTTTTACCCATTTGAAAAGTAATAACTTATGTATATGAATGTAATAGTAAGTTTATACAAGTAAATGTAACACTTTGATTGACGAAATTGTAACAGATTTTTATAGATAATGTAATACTTTTACATGTATCATGATAAATTTGACCCATTGTAACTTATTGTTTGAAAACAAATAGATATCTATACATATGTATTACAATTATTTACAAATACTATTACATATAAATAACACGTTTGTTACATTTTAGTTATAATAAGTATTACTTTTGGCAAACGAAGAAAACATAGGAATATACACTATTACTTTAAGAGATGGTAACTATTACTTTAAGAGATGGTAACTATTACTTTTCACAAACCGAAAAAAACCAAAAAAAAAAAAAAAAAAAAAATTTGGGGCCAATGAGGGGCTGCCACGTGGCAGGGTCCCCCCATGGGTCCTGGAGCAGGGTTGTGGGTCGGGTAATGGGTCAAAAAAATGACCCGTCTCACCCATGAGACGGGTTAGAGTGTTCTCACACAAGTTTTTGTCAAAAGAAATATACAATATTAAAATTTTAAGAATATGGATAATGTAGTAATAATTATTAGTGACATGCTTAAATGACAAATTTGGTAATTTTACTTGGATGGCAAAGATAAATTATCGTGCACTAAATTTATGAGGAAATAACTAATAATAAAATTTTGTGAGTATGGATAATGGAGTAATAATTATTAGTGACACATTTAAAATTACAAGTTTTGCAATTTCAAATGTGACAAAAGCAGTACTATTATCTCCGTCTTAAAATAAGACTCATAATTTCTTTTTTTTTGTACGTTCAAGGGTAAGAATCTCATTTTAAATAGCAAATGATGAATGGTATTTTAAACAACTTTGCCTTTGTAATAACCTTTATAATTACAAAAGAATTAACATTTAAATAACTTACTTTTCATCAACTTGTACACCCTTCGTCCCATACTTATCACTATTTATTTTCTCTCTCCTACCAACTCTCAATACTTGCTTTTCCAGCATATTTTCTTAATCCTCGTGCACCCCCATTTGGTGCTGTTGGGTTAATGCCTTTGAATTTGGGACGCCGAGTTAAAGGATTAAACAACATAGAAGATTTCGTAATTCCGGGACAGAGCAGAACAGCTCGGCCCATCAAAACAAAGGACTCGGCCGAGCAAGCAATATTCGGACGAATGGAGGTCAGCATGCAGCCGAATAGAGGCGAATCGGAAACTTGGGTTTTTGGAGCAGCGCATATTCGGACGAGGCACTTAGGGTATTCGACCGAATACAAGGCTGTCGGGCCAGAAGTCTGCTGCAGTTCCAGATTCGCAGAAGGAAAAATTTCTAGTCCGTTTTGGACTAGGATTCCAAGTTTCTACTAGATTTTGAGATAGACTTTAACTGGTATAAATAGAGGCCATTAGTTTAGATCAAAATTATCCTCAGATTGTCATAGACAGATTATGAGAGTGCTCAAAAAGATCTGTAATTCTACAGAGTTAGGAACTTTGTAATCAAAATAGTAATAATGTGATCTTGTAATCGTTTATCCATATATTGATGATAATATTCTCTCACCTCCCCGTGGACGTAGCTAAGTTGGTGAACCACGTATATCTGTGTTCTTGTGATTGCTTGCTTTTCTTATCAGGTCTTGTTTATTGCTCTAACAGGTACCAATAAGTATGGGACGGAGGGAGTATAATGAATACTTCTTCTGTTACATAATAATGTGTACAAACTTTCATTTTGAATGTCTCATTGATAAGTCACATTGTCTCAAAATAAAAATTTAATAGTAATTTTCTTTATTTAATGGGGGACACTTGTATCGTATTCACAAGAACTATTTACTACTAGTCCCTCTTTAATTCTCGTGCGTCCTTCATTTTGCGCGTATTGTTATGAAACGAAAAAAAATAGTATTTTGAACAATTATTTTCAACATGTTTATAATATTTACATCCCTTTGTTATTGTTTAAAATTTCCTTTGCCTTGAAATAAATACTCCCTCCGTCTCATCTTATACTTCAAAAAACAAGTGGGCACAAGAATTAAAATAAGAATCTTTATATTATATACTCCCTCCGTCCCATTTGAAGCTTCACCTATTACCCAAATGGGTGTCCCGTTAAAAGCTTCACTATTTTCTAAAATGGTAAAAAAATGTGGGCTCCACTTATCAATCCCACTCACTTCTTTAAATTGTAGGCCCCACTTGTCATACCTACTAACTTCTCTCCTCTCACAAAAATTAAGAAAAGTGTTGAGTGTAAGCACTCATCACTTTTCTTAATTTTTGTGCTCTCACCAAAATGGTGAAACTTCAAATGGGACGAAGTGAGTAATATAGATAGTGGGGTAGAGTGTTGTGAGTATAGAAAGTGGGTAGGAGAGAGAAAGTGGGGTAGGGAATAATTAGTGGATAGTTGTTGTGTGTATGACATGTAGGTCCCACTAAACAAAAAAATTACTCCCTCCGTCCCTATTTACCTTACAAAAATGAGGTTTTGCACAAAAATTAAGAAAATGATTGTAAAGTTGATGTGTTCTGAGTGTAGATAGTTGAGTGGGAGAGAGAAAGTGGGTAGAGAAAAGTAAGTGGATAGTTGTTGTGAGTATGACAAGTGGATCCCACTATTTAAAAAATGATTAAAAGTTTCCTTTTTGGGATTTTGTAATGTAAATAGGGACACCCAAAATGGCAATTTTTGTAAGGTAAATAGGGACGGAGAGAGTATAAAAAACTTTCTTTTTTTAAAATTTTGAAGTTTAAAATAAGACCGTCAAAACAGATATTTTTGAAGTTTAAAATGGGACGGGAGAAGTATTTAAATAATCATTTTGAGATAGAGTAATTTGTATCCAACTGCTGCTACTACTTAACATCTGATACCTAAAGTTCATCCTTCCATCAAATCATCCTTCTCGGATTTGACTGTCGAAATTGTTTTAATTTCCGCTACCATTTCCGGGGATTAATGTTACCGCTATACCAAACATATTCTACTTTTACCTCCTTAAAATCATGAATTGTGTGTTACCTTACTCCTTAAAATCATACTCCCTTTTCATTTTAAATTAATTTTTCCGTCCCAGAGTAAGAGTTTCATTCTTAAAATGACAGAATCTTAACTATTCACATCACTCATTTTCTCTCATACTTTACTTATATACTCACAACACCAATCAACTTACTATTCCCTTCCACTCATTCTCTCTTACTTTACTTTTACTCTCATAACACTTAAATTACTTACATTATTTATTAATCTCCGTGCATTTAAGAGGTATGACTCTTACTTTGGGATGGAAGTAGTACAAATTTAAGGTTGTATACGTGAATTAAAAAACAATTGAAAAAACCAAATGTATTGTGAGTAAAGATAGTTGGGTACCAGAGGAAAAGTGAGGTAGAGTACGTAATAACTGGGTTAGTTGATGTGAGTAAGAAAAGTGTCTCATAAAATAAAAAACATTATACAGTTTTCTCTTTTTAAGTTATTTTACTTTTAAATGAGACACTTAAAATAGGAATTTTCTTAAATTTAAAAATTAGACGGAGGGACTAAATCATTTCTCCATCTGTTTGAATATTATCTCCCACCTCACAAATATACCACACTTGATCTATCAATGTTTCTTTTAAACATGATTTATTAGTTTCTATATTGTTCAAGAAATAGTAATTATTTATATATGACTATTGTCTTATTTATTTAAAAATGTGCTATTTATTTTGAAATATTTTAGAAAATGAAAAAAAAAATATGAGACAAAAAAGTACTACTTTATCTCTAGAATATACTCCATCCGTCATATACTTATCGCTACTTATTTCTATTTTGGGCGTCACATACTTATTGCTACTTACCCAAAATGTTTATTTTTCTCTCTCCTATCCACTCACAATTATTATCTACTAATTTATTTTCTCTCTCCTACCCATTCACAATACTTACTTTTCTAACATATTTTCTTAATTCTCGTGCACTCTCATTTGGTAGCAATAAGTATGAGGCGAAGTGAGTACTTATTAGTCATTAGCAATATCCCCATGTACACTCTTTGTTTTTCTTTATTTTTTGTGTGAAAATAATTATTTCCTTCATCCTCTGAAAATAAGTATTTCTTTTGTTTAAAAGTAAATTTTCATTTATGTAGAAAATTGTGAAAATAAACGATCATATTCCAATTAAAATGTCTCTGATATTCTTTATAATTGTTTTTCCACATTTCATTATATACTTATAAAATAAATTATTTTAAAGCGGACAGTAAAAATATTGCATTTATATATTTAAAATTTAATATTGCAAATTGTATAAAAAATAGTCATTTATTTGGTAAAAAAAAATACTATCAACCATAATAGGAGTATGAATTATAATAATCTGTCTCAAGTAAATGTTCTATACAGTATTACTTTTAATTAAAATTAAAATTGTACAATCTTAAAATGTGGTATAAGTATTTTATTATTCCACGATCATTTCAAACAAATGAAATACATTGGTATTCTTTTTTTTTTTTTTTTTTTTTTTGAAGATCAACATTGGTAAGTTTGTTAAAAAGGCAAACAAGAGTGGGACAATATAGTTGCATGCAAGTCTTAAAGACCAAAAAGGCATTAGGCAGCAAAAGAACTTTACGGACATAGGACTAAACTTGTGCTATAGAACGTACTACATAATATCTTCTCTAACTGATTTGACCATCCAATTTGACTATGATTTCCTCCAATTATATTGGTCCAATTTTGTCCAACAATGAAACAGTCCAGATCTCCTGTACCATTTTGTGTGTCCCTCCATGTGCCACAAGTGATCCAACGGCTTGCAGTCATTAAGATTGTCATTATGTTGATATTATCCAATCATATAACGGTTGAGATTATAATGGCACAGGGAGGGGTACACAAAGTGGTACAGGAGATCTGAACTCCAATGGAACCATATTTCCCACCAATCTATAATGCAGCTTTTTTTTTTTTTTTTTTGAAAGAACTTGGTTGTAGTTTTAGAGGCTATGATTTTACCACTTTGTATTTTATCTATCACATTTTGTGTCAATAAATTAAGGGGAACTTTTGTGTGAGACTGCTTTACACATAAGACGGATCTCGACGAGATAAAAAATGAACTTCTCCCGTCCCACCCATAAGAGGGTAAAACCGTTTACTCTTTCAACGAAATCTGTCTATTTGTACTAAAACCTTATACTAACTGCAATTGTGACATTAGAATCTTATTTTTTTAAATGACGCTGACCTTAAATTATTTCAAGAGTGTATTTAGTGCGGATTGAATCCCTATCTTTTCATATAAATATATATTGTATGGCGCTTGAACTAAAACTACGTGACAATAAAATTTAGTGGCGGACCTAAGATTTTGTTGAAAGGGAGGCAAATTTATATACTACTCCCTCTGTCCCTAAATGAGTGTCCATTTTCAAGAAATCTTTGTCCCTAAATGAGTGTCTTTTTTGAACATAACTTTCTCCCTAAACGTTTTTTTTCGAAAAAAATTCACCGGTTTCTTTATACGTGCAAAACTAAAGGTTTGGAATGGAGATTACAAGATTATATATGAATCGTTGTTACCAAATTGTTCAAAAAGTTGAGATTTTCAGTGTCCCTTAAAATAAAATTTGGACACTCATTTAGGGACAGAGGGAGTACTAAGTTTTCTTCATAATT
The DNA here is from genome assembly GCA_026119855.1 of Campanula takesimana. Lineage (NCBI taxonomy): Eukaryota > Viridiplantae > Streptophyta > Magnoliopsida > Asterales > Campanulaceae > Campanula > Campanula takesimana. The sequence goes on from JAOWBW010000865.1 coordinate 484,334, forward strand.
AGACGGGCAAAGCACATTTTTTAATGATAAAAATCAAAATTGTCAAAATTTTCTAATACTAATTTGACATAATTTAAAAGTGAGGGGGCCATGGGGGCAGTTTCCCTCTTAACCATAAAGGTAGGTCAGGCCTCTGATAAAATTATAATCCAACTCCATTATTATTATTATTATTATTATTATTATTATTATTATTATTATTATTATTATTATTATTATTATTATTATTATTATTATTATTTGTAATGAGTAAATATTTAGTGAAATTTCGAAAGCTTACAATCAAAAACTTCAACATATCAAATATATATACGTATGATTTTTCCCCAAATGGACATAGTACAAATAGTTTCAAATGAAAGGAATAAAATCAGAAATTTACTGGAAATAGAAATTTTATAACACCTCTTTATTCAATGAGGCTCACTTTTATATTCACAACATCTACTTTAATATTGTTTCCTCAGTCTCATTTATATTAATCACACTTGATTTTTTTTTATCAACAAGAAGTAATCTTTGACTAAACATTACAGTCAATTGATCAGTCATTCTAATGAAATTTTTAAAATTACTAATAATAATTTTTTTAGTACTTTATCAAGGTAATTAGATTGGCATTAATGTTTAATTAGTCAAAAATTGTGACGGACATAAATGAGATAGATGGAATATTTTTTTTTGAATATATAGACTATCTCATTAATTTTCATGCTTTCATTTGTTCATTATTATGAGAGGGAGTGAGAATATATTGGTTTAAGAAATGAAATCTAATAAAATTACAGGCCTTCAGCTTGCCTTCTAGAAGGTCTGTAGGAATTAAATTTCACTTTCTAATCCTTTAATATAAAATTTTAATTTATTTTTTCAGTAATTAGTCGTGTTCATAAAAATGATAATTGGAATTAGAAAGAGGGTGGTATTATCATTAACAAGTGGCCCCCTTCAGTTAAGCGGCAAGTAAACCTACCTATATTTCCACGACGGACGGACTGAGCCATCAAATCAAATCAAATCCATGTAGTACTACTCACTTGGGGGCAGTCTATTGCTTTAAGTCAACCGCCCAAATTTCAATTATGGCTCAAGGATAAATTGACATCTTAGTAGTATAACTCTTCTCTTCCATCGTGTCAATTAATTGGTAAGTTACCTAACACAATACCCAACTATAACTCTCTCTGTCTCATGTTAAACTTCAAAAAAAAAAAAAGTGGGCACAAGAATTAAGATGAGAATTTTTAAATTATAAAATATAAATAGTGGGTAGAGTGTTGTGAGTATAGAAAGTGAGTAGGAGAAAGAAAATAGGGTAGAGAATAGTTAGTGGATAGTAGTTGTGTGTATGACATGTTGGGCCTAGTAAATAAAAAAGTATAAAAAACTTTCTTTTTTTGGATTTTGAAGTTTAAAATGGGACACCCAAAAGGGAAATTTTAAAAGTTTAAAATGGGACGGAGGGAGTATTCATCATTCTTTGTTTTAAGTTAATACATAGTGTTGTTAATGTGTTTGGAATTGAGGCTTATAAAGTTCAATTTTATGAAAAAACTATATCCACCGTCTCGGTTTAAGGTTTTTAGTTTGACTTTACACATTTATTAAGAAACTAAGCAAATTTAAGTCAAGAATAGTAGTGTATAAAGGGTATAATTGTTCATTCATAAAGCAAGTGTGTCAAAAGTAGATGAGTAAGTGATTTTTTTTTTGTAATATATGAACTTTGTGAGGATAAGGATGTCCAAAACATTATTCATTATTTGTCATTTAAGGAATAAAACAACTAAAAACCTTAAACTGGAACATACCAAAAAGGAAAGTAAGAACCTTAAACTGAGACGGGGGGAGTATTTTTTTCAATAGTTTAAATTTTATTTTTCATAAATGAATGACATGAGGTGAATATCACAAGATAATTAATTATATCTTATATAAATGATCTAATTGATAAGCTTGAGCCTAACGAACCAGGTCTAAGCTCGTACGTACCGGTTAGACCGGTTGAACCCAAATCGCAGTCATAAAAAGACTGAACCGGCTCGGCTCGAGAGATACCTTAGCCGTCACCAACCCAAGCTGCTTAGCCCTCTGCGGGCATACACGTTCAAGTATTTGTATCGTTTTGGGGGAATTAGCCTCTCGATATCCTTAAGATCGAGCTTTAGTGCCCGAGCTGCCTTTCCGTACCAAGTACAGTCCAGCTGGCAGATAAGTCTAAATATCCATTAACGTGGTACAGATATAACACACGCGCGTGTGGCTTGCCGATCCATAACGACACCATACTTTTCAGTGTCCTTTTATGACAAACCAACCCTGATCGTGCCACATGTATTTACAACGACACCTTACTTTTCAGTGTCCTTTCCGTACCAAGTACAGTCGAGCTGGCATATAAGTCTAAATATCCGTTAACGTGGTACAGAGATAACACACACGCGTGTGGCTTGCTGATCCATAACAACACCTTACTTTTCAGTGTCCTTTTATGACAAACCAACCGGATCGTGCCATATGTATTTACAAGGACAATGGCAGTTAACGCTGAGAGGTCTCTCTCTCTCTCTCTCACTCTCTCTCTTCACTCATAATCTTATAAATACCCTTTTTCGCCCTCAAGGGCAAAGTACGTGTTCTATCCTTAATCACACACATCCAATGCATTCAAAGCCTTGTTCTTAGGTTTTTCTCATAGATCTTACTCTCACACCCGAAGGCCTAAACCGGATTCAAACCCGTCTCTGATCCTAACGGTGTTTTTGATTGTATTGTGATTACAGGTTCAAAAAACACAAATTTAAAGGGGGCAAAAAATAAATGCTAATGAATTTATTTTTTTAAACAAATGGGGGAAAGTCTAAAATATTACACTAACACTCCAAATTTTCAAAAAATAATACACTAGTAAATTTTTTCTTTTAAAAACAAAGGGGGGGGGGGAATTGCCCCCTCATCCACTAATGGCAGGTCCGCCCCTGAATCTAGTCATAACCCTCTCAATCCAGGATTTCGAACCGCTGCACCGACGAGTTAGCTGCACCCCTGCACCGATGTGAAAGTTATACAACGTTTTGTAAAACGTTTTCTACTTAATGTAAAATGTGTACTTGCAAATGTAAAAACGTTTTTCAGGATCTAACTGATTTCGGTCGTTTTTACGTTGTGTAGAAAACGTTTTACATACGTTGTGTAACTTTCATCCGGTACAGCGGTGCAGCTAATTTCGGTGCAGCGGTTCTGGGTCCCTCAATCCATTAGTCAATTTTGACTAGTTATAGTGAGGCCGACCTCATAACCTATAATGTGATCTCTATATATATCTGACCAATGCTAAGGACACAAAATAATGTCACATAATCTTGCTCACAAAATGAGGTGACGATATTTTATTGGTTGCATCGATAATGGATCCGCCACACTCTAATTAAAAACACCAATAATATCATTACACCTAGGATTTTATGCGCAAAATTTTGTGATTTTTTTGTGCCCCTACTATTATTCTAACTATAGTCTTAACATTTGCAAACAAGACCTTCCAAAAAAAACATTTGCAAACAAGACCTTCCAAAAAAAAATTTGCAAACAAGATCTTTCGATAAAGAGTGTGTTTTGGAGGAAACTAGTTCCTCCATAAATTATAAAAAATCATGTTTTTAACCCTTAAACCTAAAACCCTAAACCCTAAACCTTAAACCCTATAAAAACATGACTTTTATAACTTATGGAAAAACTAGATTCCCCCAAAATTTTCTCTTAGGGTAAAAACATTTGATAAAATAACATGACAAGTAAAAGAAAAAGAAAAAAAGAAAGAAAAAAGAAGAAGAAAATACCTATAGAATCGTGTTACTGAATAATTTTGGTATTGCAAGGGTGACTCTAAGCGACACGCAGCACCAATTAGTCATGACAAAGTGCACATAATTACAATTACAACAAGCATTAGAATTATAGAAACACTGTTGTATGTTTTTTTTTTTTTTTTTAACCAAAAAAGAAACATGATCAATATTCCTTAAAAAACAAAAACCCATGATTTTCAAATTGTTAATCAAAACACTTTTACCCGTACAAGGCGGCTACGTCGTTTCATTTTAACATTTAAAATCAGTTTTTTCAACATTAAAAATCTACTATTTTCTTACACAATGGATATCAAATTTTGACTTGAAAATGTAAATACATTGAATGAGATATCAAATTACACATGTCATTTAATCTTGGCTTAATAAATCTTCTTGAGTGCCTAGTCATTAATATGAAGAATAATATAACTCTTTTCATAACAAATGTTCTACTTGTTGTTTCAAAAAAAAAAAAAAACAAACAAATGTTCTATTTTATTTTTTTTAATAAATTAATTATTATCTTTTAAATATGTAAATTGTTTTAATGTCATATTACTATGATATAATTCATCCGGACTCAATTATAAGCAAACATATTTACTTTTATATTTATTAAAAATATAGTTAAGTTAGTTTAGTTCCCTTGATTTTATTACAATAACGATTTAGAATTATTAATATATCGTCTAAGGCATGTAAAAAAAACTTTGAGAGAAATATTGTAATTATTAAGTGGTAGCATTAATTATTACAGTTAAATATAACAAGTTTTTGTCAAGTACGCTGCAATATTTATTATAAGATAGAGTGATATTCAACATTATTAAAAATTATATGAACTTCAACTTTCGCCACGTTTAATTTCGTACTCAAGTAAGTAAACATTGAGATGATTAAAAAATAAATTTACATCAATTTTTTATTTATTATCTTTCATTGTCAATTCTAACCACTTTTAGGGCACAAGGGTGAAAAACAAAGATTTTATATTTACACTGTGACAAGTGTCCTAAATTACTGTCACGACTTCATTTGGATTGTCGTAAGAACTTGGACATTTAAATTATTGTTGCCCTTTGAGAAAACAATAAGGTTTCATGCTCATAATTAAATCATTTTATAATTAACGTGATTCCCGCTTGATTAATGTGTTTGCCAAATAAATAGAGGTTACATTAATGAATATATCACCATGACTTTTATGTTTCAATGTTGTACTACTTAAATCCATAATTATACGTTAGTTTATACAATTAATTTTCAATGTCATTATATTTAATATTAGAGTAATAGCAAGTGAATTGTTCTTTGTGAATGAGAAAGTGGTAGGCTTAGTCGCACGCCTACTAAATTAGACCTAAACTCGGCCACTAATAATGTAATTAGGGTTAGTCAGGGTCGATCCACAAAGAACAATGATTAATTACGTACTAATCACTTAACCAAATTGGGGTTTGAATAGTTGTTATTATATCCTAATACGGGAAATTAAACTGAGTTGATTGAAAGCAATGAGTAAAAAACACTTCAGATTGATCCCTATTCCCGTCCTCTATTTCAGTGTCATTGGTACTTCTTTTTCTTCGTTAATTCTATTCACTTGATCACGAGATGTATTTAAATCTCTGTCTTTTCTAACAGATCAGTCTCACTAGTGAAAAATGACTTTTAGAGACCATATATATTGAGACAGACATTTAAAGTGTCTCAATTTGACACTATTTGAGACAACAAAAGTTGTTGGAAGTTCAATTAAGGATATATGTTTGAGACGAGAACTAAAGTAGTCTCAAAAAATTTCACAACCAAGTATATTTTTGGCAAAATAGAGACTAAATTAACCGTCCTATAAGTATTTGTGACACCAGCTTAATGAGACCCTTGGTGTCTCAAATACAATTAGGGACGGTTTCATAGGCAAATTAAAGGCAACTTATTGAGACACTTAGTTGTCCTAATAAGAGGATTTTTTTTTTTTTTTAGTGTCTATAGCAGTGGCACACTCACTATAAACCCTAATTAAAATTAAGGGTTAATTGCAATTTGGTTCCTGACTTATTACGAAATTTGCAATGTTGATGCTGTCTTTTCAATTTTGCCAATTGGTATACTCACTTTGTCATTTTATTGCAATCCGACTACAAAAGTAACTGAGTGTTAGTTTTTTAACATATTTTATGTCATGTGACTAGTACATAACGTTTTAAGATGTTTGTGAAGATACACATATCCGATTGGTATGATTCTTTTTTTTAAAAAACAGAAGCTAATATTCAAATTTACAACATATATTTTTTTGCAATTTTTTTTGGTGAACTAGTTATATTGGAGTATTATTTTTTGATTTAAATAAACAAAAATATTTTTAAAAAATAGAGAACATGGGAAAAATAATCTGAAAAATTATTATTTTCCACCATGATATACCTTCTTTCCTAGCGTTTACTTTCCTTCACCCCCACTCCACGTTCCCGCATCACTCCTTCCACATACACTCTTCCCTCGATTCATCCTTCTCTTCATCTTCATTTTTTTACTATCATATATTTTAATGAATTGATAATCCATATAGCATTTACTTCATATGAAACATATTTGGGGCTAATATCTTTTTTAGATTATTATTTCAAGTGTTTTTTTCTTAATATTTAAAATTAATATTTAATATAAAATAATTCAGTCACGCGAAAATTTTCCAAAAATATATGTTGTGAATTTAAATATTAGTTTCAATTAAAAAAAACATATCAATCGGATATGTGTAGCTTAAAAAATATCTTAAAATGTCCCTTAAAACGTCATGTGCTAGTCACATGACATATAATCTGTTAAAAAACTAACGCCCAGTTACTTTTGTAGTCGGATTGCAACAAAATGACAAAGTGAGAACATTGCAAATTTTGGAAAAAGTCAGGAACCAAATTGCAATTAACCCTAAAATTAAACCTAAGCTGGCACAAAAAAGGTCTAAAGATTAATAGATTTAATTTAAAGAGACGAAGATCAATAACGCATTCTAGGTTACTAGATAATCGCTAAATTTTGCCTACTTCCCGAATTGCTTTGGCACATACACAATTCCTGAAGATGCTACAATGAAAACACTAATTTTGACACAGAACAAAGAATTATAGCATAGATTCATAAAAAAGAACTAGTGAATTGGCTAAATCCACAAACCCTACTTATCAATCTAAAATGGGAACAAGTAAAATTATGAATAGAACAACAAAAGAAGAAGAAAACACCCCAATTGAAATAAACTTGGTACAAGTTCACAATCTAAAGCAATGCAGTTTAGTTCTCCATGAAAGGTTCACAAATCTCCAGAGAAAAGAAAAGAACGGTCTAAACTTCAAAAAGGAAGAGAGAGCCCTAATCTAAACTTGAAAAAAGAAAGTTTAAATAGTTTATCCTATTATAAGTTCAAAAAGGAAAAGAAAAAGGAAAAATAAAATAAAATAATTAATTCCCATCAGTCCTCTGCGCAAAACAATCCTCGCTCCAGGCCGATCTGCACGACTCGTGCAGGTGTGCACGAGTCGTGTAAATTATGACTCTTACAGACTCGTGTTGTCCTGTCGTGCAAATCACTCTTGAAACACCGTTACACGACTCGTGCAAAGGCAATTTTTCAACATCTTTGTTTTCTTCAATTTTCTTGCTTTGACATGTTATTCCGCCCCATGGTTGACTTTGACTTGTATCTTGACTTTTCTCGATCATTGGAACATGACTTAGAAGCTCAAATAAATTACATCCAAAAAGTACATAAAAAGACTATTTTAACACGGGATTACATTAAAGCCCAACCTTACAATAAATGTCCCAAATACATCAAAACTAGTTTAAGTACATCAAAATGAAACATATTACATAGGAAAACTAAGGAAATAAATGGTACATAATCCGCCACATCAGAAAGTGTGCTTCTTTAAATAAAAGATCACTTTAAATTTTTTATTTTAAATTAACAATTTTTATTATGAGACGCCAATTAGACATGGCAAAATACGGGTGGGGCGGGTACGGGTACGGTTCCTAAAACCCATAAACGTAACCTAACCGTGTTATACACGGGTGCGGGTGGGACATGGTTATGGTAGGTACATGTCCACGGGTCGGTCTGCTTCCCCCCCCCCCTTTTTTACTGTTAAATTTTTAACAGATTTTGTAACAAAATTAACACAATCAGTTAAAAATCTAACATTTTTAACAGATTGTGTTAGAAACTTAACAAATTATGTTAGAAAACTAACAAAATTTGTACGGTTAGCGGTTACGGTTATGGGTACGGGTTCCTAAACCCTATAACACCGTAACCGAACCGCATTATTGGCGGGTACAGTTATAACGGTTAACGGGTTATCCACGGGTACGGTTCCAACGGTTTAAATGCGGGTGTGGGTTGACGGGTTGTCACAGGTATGGTTCACGGGTGACCATGTCTAACTCTAATTGATGAGTAAATGCAGTGGTGAAGCCACATGTATTGAAAAGGGGTCACCCGACACCCTTAGTCTTTAGAAAATGTTATTTTAGAACTTTTAAGATTTTAAAATATATACTCTCTCCGTCCCATTTCAAATTGCAAAAGTTGCCAAAAAGGGTGTCCCAACTAAAATTGCAAAATCCAAAAATGGCAAGTTTTAACCCACTTGCACACTCACATCCACTAACCCACTAACTATTCTCTACCCCACTTTCTCTCTCCCACTCAACTATCAACACTCACAACACATCACCTTTTTCACTTTTTCCCTTAATCCCCGTGTCAACCTAGTATTTGCAATTTGAAATGGGACGAAGGGAGTACGTATTAAAATTACTATTCAAAAAAATATATATTAAAATTATTATTTTTATTCAACCCTTTACATGTGTGATAAAATTTGTACTATAATATCATTTTAACCTTTTTACACTAAATTTGTAAATCAAAATATTTTTATTTCCTAAATTAATTCCGACCATTTTTAAATTTATTCATTTAAAAAAAAAAAAAAATTATCAGATTTGCCACGGGTAAATGTCGTGAGAGAGGGAGTGAAGTGGACGTTCACTTTAGCTTTTCCCAGGTTCCTCCTTAAGACTATTTTGTAAATTCCATTTTTACCCCTGCCACTCTCACAACGTCAGTGTGTGTGTGTGTGCTTGTATAAATAGAGAAGCAACTGCCCTTTTTGCTTTTCCAAGGAACGCCCCCAAACACTCTTTTCCCCCACTTTACCCAATACACACCCATATATAGATACACATCCCATTTCCCTCACACTCACATTCTTTCTCTCTCTCTCTCTCTCTCTCTCTATATATATATATATCTATGTACACAAGAAGAACAGAAACGAAAGAGAAAGGTCGAGAAAAAGGGTTGAAAATCCACCCCACACAACTCCATAAACTCTGTTTATTCATGTAAGTTGTACTTTCATCATTCCATTTCCCACAATCAATTCAACAATATGACTTCATAAAATTATACTCCTCCTTCCGTCCCTAAATAAATTTTCAAAATTGCTTTGGATCAAAAACAAATTTCGGACGTTCATTTTGGAACTGAGATAGAGATAGTATTTAGTTTTCCGTCATGATTTCATATCTTAATCACCATTGCCTTTTTCACTACATTTCCCCCCATTAAATTCATTATTCACTACTTACTACTTTAAGCAAATTTCTTGCTTCCATGCCACCTCCTCTGTTTCCTGAATATTGGGTTCATTTTATTTATTTTTATTTTTATTTTAAATCACCTTTATTTAATTCCATACATTTAAAGATGTTCTTAGTTCTGGGAATTTGAGATTTTGATTCAGATTTGGGATTTGAGCTTTTGAAATCATTCCCCTTTTACCTTTTTTAGATCTTTCCATAAGCCCCCTTCTTTCAATTATTATGAACTAAAGTTGACATCTAAACCATAGTAATACTAGAATTACGAAACTTATTATACTCGTATTACATTTCCTTATTTTATACGCACATCGTCATATAATAAACGCCACATTTGAAATTGTGAAAATCTCGAGAAAAAAAAAAAAAAAAAAAACCTTGTTTTACACTCGTTTCAGTGTAAAATTTATTTTCATCCCTTAATGTAAAACATGTTTTTTTTTTTCTATAAGACTGACTCATTGAATTTTTTAGAACATATTAAAAAAAAAGTGATATTTATTTTGAGAATTATACCAAATTAGGTAAAATTTGGTGAGATTAACTAAAAAGGTTAGCTATATTTTTGATATTTATATTTGAAGTAAGGATTTGATGCCCAACTCTATTATGATCTCATCAATCAAGAACTATTTATTTTCCCGCAGTTTGTTCATCCTCTCCACTATATTTTTGTCTCTGTATATTTAAATTTAAATTTTTATTTATGATTCATTTATTAAGTAGGAGATGTCTCCATTTCTTCCGCAAGGAGTATATAATCCCATTGAAAATTAAGTTTAGATTAATTAATAACCCCCTTCTTAAACAAATCTATTTTAAATTTAATATCCCCTCCCCCCCCCCCCCCAAATTTATTCTCTTCTCTGCCTTCGACTTTCTTAGCTCATCTTCCTTAACCACACCATTTAAACTCTCTCTCTCTCTCCTCCCTTTCTCTCTCTAGAAAATCTGATGATCATTTTCTCTCTTTCAGCTCTAAAGACAATTTCTTTTTGTAACCTACAAAAATGAGAAGGGAAAGTATTAAGCACTCCAAGGTAAATTTTCTTTCTGATTCCAAATAAATATGCATCAGATTTATTTTTATTTATGGTGTGTTTGAATGTTCATGTACTCCCTCTGTCTCAAAAAAAAAATTGTCCAATAAATTTCAAATTTGCTTTCGATTACTTTGGACTTTTTTTGAACGTTCGTTTTTATACATTTATTTTGAGGCAGAGGGAGTACATAATTTTGGAACGTATATGAATGTAGTCAAATATGTATGTACATAAAAGTTATCATACGAGTTAAAAATTATTGCAGAGTTCATGGCCAAAAGTGGTAGTGAAAAAATGGTTGAACATAAAACCCGGTGCCGATGATTTTCATTCTGATTATGGTAAGATTTGATTTTTTATTTTTATTTGTAAATTTTAAAAACACTCATACTTAATTTCAGTTTTTATTTTTATATTTTTTTATGGCTGTTAATTTAATTTTTATTTTTTGGGTGACGAATTCCAGCTATGGCAGATAAAAAAGAGAAGAGAAGGAAGAGTTATTCAGACGAGAGCCGTTACGTCGTCGTTCCGGAGGAATTATCAGGTAATTAAAATTCGGGTGCATTGGGCAGTGTTTTGGGCTTTCATTTTTTAGCTGTCCCGATTGGATATACTTGGTTTAGGGGCTCAGGCCTATTGGAGATCTGTGCCCCTCCATGTGCCCCTCTAATCTAGACCGTTTATATTGATATTATAAACGGTTCAGATTAGAGGGGCACATTGAGGGCACATGAGATCTGCTCTCCATTAATAGAAGGCTTCTTTATTTGATTGGACTTTATAAGGCAAAAGTTGTTGCTTAAAATAGAGGGGGGAAGCTTTAAAAATAAAATTAAATAAAATATAGAAATAATAAAACAGAGGGGATTAGAAAAGGAATTTTCTTTATAATATGTACAAAATTCTTATAAAAATATACTCCCTCCGTCCCACCCGAATTATGATTTTTGGGTTGGGCACGAGGATTAAAGAAAAAATGTTAGTGGAGTAGTTGTTGTAAGTACGAAAAGTGAAGTAGGAGAGAGAAAGTGTGGTAAAGAATAATGAGTGTAAAATTGTTGTGAGTGTGAACGTGGGTCCCAAACACTTCCATTTTTGGGTTGTCCTAATTAGAATGGAACACCAAAAATGGAAATTTGTTCTAATTCGAGTGAGACGGAGGGAATATTTTCAAGTCTCATTTAATTTTTAATAGTTTTTTATTTTTTTTTTTTAGCAAATTTAACTTTTAATAGTTACGACATAACATTAGTTTCAATTTAGTGAACTTGTTGAAATTTTAAAAATATTATTAATAAATTGTTAAGTGATTTATCAATACTATTTATTAAAAATAAATTATTAATGTCAAAAATAATTAATACTCCCGCCGGTCCAAAATAACTGTCACTTTTGAGCCAAATGTCCTTCTTACCCTTGCCTTGAAACTTGTTTTGCTTTATTGTCTTAGTTGTGAGCCATTAGTGTAGTAATTATGCATATTTAATAGGGGTAAATTTGACACTTTTATCACTAAATCATGATATTAATTGCTTTCCTTAAGAATTGTGCAAAAGCAAAAAAAGACAGTTATTTTGGACCGGAAGGAGTAAATAACAATATTTAAAATTTTATTGAAGTGACTAAATTGTTATCAATAGTTAGTTAGAATTTATTAAGTTAACACTAATCTTGATTAGGTAACTCCTTTAGTTAGTTAACAGCTAGGTTAATTATTCTTTCAAAAAAAAAAAAAACAGGTAGGTTAATTATCTGTGAGTGGCTCGATTTAAGCCACGTGTCACACTCACACATGTGCCCTTGAACATTCTCTAGGTAGTAGTATGTGCTGGAATGGTAATTTTGATGATTGATCAAGTTTTTAAATGCTTCCTTGATAAAGTTTCGTACCCTTTCAATCAATGAATGGCTAATTCAAGATATTTAGAAGTTTCTTATAAAAAGTTACTCGAGTTTAGCTTAAGAAATCTACTTTTAAGTTGTCGGTCTAAAATAAATGTCACAATTTTTTATATAAAAAAAAATTAGTATTTTTTTTTTTATTTATGATACAATTTAGGGATGACCAAACACGGTTCTGGTTACGTTTCCGGTTCTAGAAAAGCTTGAACCGTAACCGAACCTTTTCTCTTTCGGTTACGGTTAGGAACCGCCGGTTCACGGTTTGGAACCGCCGGTCCGCAGTTTTTTTTTAAAAAAAAATATTTTTTTAACAGAAAAAACAATTTTAGTAAAATTTTATTACCGAAAAAACGAGTAAATTACATTTTTATAAATCGTTGACAAGTCAAAGGCAATTTTTGTTTTGAGATTTGATTAACAGAAAATTATAAATCGTTGACAAGTAAATGTTCAAATTTGTTCTCGATAGAGAGTAATTTGGACATTCATATTGTAACGGAAAAGGTACATAACTATAATAAGAAAAATGGTCTATCGGCGCACGAAATATCCGGCACGGCAAAGGTCTAGACAGAAAGTTCCTAAAACAAGAACAAGACTGAAACGTAAACAAATACACATCATAAATTTGGTGTTTGTTTGGTGTGAAATTTTGTGACTGGTTTATATTTACACTATCAAAACTTTACATTAAAACATTATAAAAAATACTCATTCTGATTAGTACAACTAATTTTCTCTATGTTTGATGTGATTTTCAATGCAGAGGTACGGTTGACTCCAAAAGCATGCGATCGTTACGAATCACCTAAAATATCAACCATGACGGATCAGCACAACCTCAGGTGAGGCAAGCAAGATCATTTTCGTTCTTTCATTTCCCGATTAGTCCATCTACTTTTTTACTTAGGATTAAGTTAATAACAACTTGATAAATTAATATTGTATTTTGCTTCAAATGATAGATAAGATTACCAAAATTAGTGGCCTAGCTTCATTTCAATTTTAGGTTGGACCACTATGTGACATCAAGGTTTTAAATCTACAGTTGTATTATGTTGAGTCAAGATATAGATTTGGTATTATGTTAGTAATATCTTGATTTAGTTGCATGAAATAAATGAATCCAATAACATTAATTAATTAATTAATTATTGTTTCCTAATCTTTCTAAAATGGTGGGTTTAGTTGCTTGTCCACTATTGGGTATTTGAATAATTTTCTATTACCATAAGGAATTTATTAAGTTTAATTCAATAATATTAAAGTTGATTATTTAATTTTGTGTTTTTGTTTTGACTAAATAATGTTTATGTCTCTTAAACAGTATGTTTGTAGGGACATGGAACGTTGGAGGCAAGTCACCACATGAGGGTTTGAATTTGAGAGATTGGCTTATTTCTCCTTCCCCGGCCGACATCTATGTTCTTGGGTATGTTATCTCTCTCGCAAACCTTATTAAATTGGTGTCACAATTGGTGTCGCAATTGATTTATTGAGCTGTTTAAAATGTGAAAATCTCGAGAAAAAATTGTTTTACATTCACTTTAGTGTAAAATTTGTTTCATCCCTTAATGTAAAACAAAATCTTTTAATGTAAACAAGTTTTATACTTCTCTTAGTGTAAAACATGTTTTTCGTAAAATTGATTCATTGAAAAATGAGTTTAATTTATTTATACATTAGTTGTACAATATAAATTTGTTTCATAGCACTTATTTTAATACTGACAAAAAAATAGCGTGACACTTATTATGAGATGGAGAGATTAACAACTTAAGTAATAGTGAAATTATCTCTCGTGTAGTTTACGCTTGGTCCATAAAATTATTGTGATATGAAACGTTCTTTTCAGGAGGACAGACTCAGTATATTTTTTGTTTTATTTTCTTGAGATATTCTTTTAACACTATTGCGAAAAATAAACTAAAGGGTTTAGTTATATGAAAGTAAAAAATAATAAAATAAAAATAAAAATCATAACTTCACCATTTGCAGCCTTTGCTAATTAGAATTGATTTTCAAGAGCCACCATGATGGTTATGCTAGTTGTATTTGTTAAGTTGGGCTGACCTCTTGTGCAGACTTTTTATTGGTGCCAGTCAACATGCTCAACAGCTCACAGCTAACATACACCACCTTCATTTAGTCAAAATTAAAATTATTATTTTACAAATATATAAGTAATACCATTATTTTCAAAAAAGGAAAGAAAGTAATACCATAGAATAAATGCATCCGACCATTACATTATTTTTGGGACTGATATAATTACGAGTCAGTTTTATGAAAACCTGTTTTACACTAAGAGATGTGTAAAACTTGTTTTACATTAAAAGGTTTTGTTTTACATTATTAAGAGATGAAAACATGTTTAAACTAAAACGAGTGTAAGTTTTTTTCTCGAGATTTTCACCCATTTAAAACAAAGAGTCTCAAAACTTAATTATAGATACAATAGGAACCTTTTTTATGTTTCAAAAGTGACTTTTTTGGTCAAAATAGTAGTAGTATAACTTTTTCACTTACCTTTTTTACCCTTTGCTATGAATCAGGTTTCAGGAAATAGTACCTTTAAATGCAGGCAATGTCCTGGGAGCAGAGGACAAGAGCCCTGCAGCCAAATGGATATCCCTTATCCGAGAAGCCCTTAACTCAAACCAAAATGACCAAGAAGCCCCTCAATATTCCGATAATGCCCCTGCCGCCACTGATCTCAAACCAAGACAAAGCTTCTCTAACCTACTCTCCTTCGAAGATGATCTTCAAAATGATGATTTTCAGAGATTTTTTACCATGAATTCGGGGGAAGAAGGGTTGCCTAATTCGATGCGTAATGGATATTGCCTAGCGGCGAGTAAGCAAATGGTCGGGATCTTTCTTTGTGTTTTTGTTCGGGCAAATTTGTATCGCGATATAAGTAATTTGAAGGTGTCTTGTGTTGGAAGAGGCATTATGGGTTACCTTGGAAATAAGGTACCAAAACCCGTACCGGATATTTTTGTTTGGTATATATATATATTTTTTAGCTGGCGAAAATAATTTATTTTATTTTTTTAGGGATCAATATCAATAAGTATGACATTACGCAAAACATCATTTTGTTTCGTTTGCACTCACTTGGCTTCTGGGGAGAAAGAAGGTGACGAGTTTAAAAGAAATGCTGATGTTTTGGAAATATTGAAGAAAACGAGGTTTTCTCCTACGTATAGAGTGCTTGGAAAACCAGTTCCGCCTAATAGCATTTTGGGTCACGAGTAAGTTCCCTTTTTTTTTCCTTACAACTCGGTAACTATTTCATCCACTTTTTTGAATGTCTTTGCTTATATTCTAAGTTTTTCTCGTTTTTTATAATGCAGTAAGGTGATTTGGCTTGGAGATTTAAATTATCGACTGTCATCAAGTTGCGGTGACCCAAATGAGCTCCTAAAGAAAAATGATTGGCAAGCACTTTTGGAGAAAGATCAGGTAAAAAGTTGTCCCAAAAATAAATCAAAAGATGAAAAAATGTTTCAGAATTAGGGTTCTAAGGGATAAATATGGTTATGTTCTCCAGTTAAGGATAGAGCAAAGAGCGGGACGGATATTTAACGGATGGGAAGAAGGGAAAATTCATTTCGCCCCGACGTACAAATACCTCTTCAACTCTGACCGCTATGTCGCTCAAGCGTCTACGCCTAAGGAGAAGAGACGAACTCCTGCGTGGTAAGATTCCAAATTCCAAACTATTATTAGTATTATTATTTGTTTTAAGCTTAGATTATTATACATATAGTTTCTTAAATTCGAATATTTCTGGTGTAACAAACTGATGCATGCACTGGACCATGGTGGTTTAGAAAGGACATAACATATTCCTAGCATCTAGGGTTTATATTCCCCAGCTAATTATTAATCATTGATGATTGAAAATCCTAAGTTTTTACGTACTTAAATAATTAAATTAGCTATAAGAATATTGGTTATGCAAAACAAATCGATTTAGTGATCTAAGATAGATTCGTTTTCTTGTTGTCAGACTAAACTACAGTTCAGTCGGTAACATTTTACGGTGAAAAAGTCACCATATTACATCACTGACCCCTACGGTGAAAAAGTCACCATATTACATCACTGACCCCTAAAATTGAATCCAACGATCAATATGACAACTGTTACACAGTCAGATATTATCAGTTCGAAACATGTTTTCTTTAAGATTAATTTGTCGAGTGTGGGTACAGTTAAGTTGACTTATAGGTATGATCAGTACTAAATTTCATTTTTAAATGTTGTGGTTTCCATTTCTCCAAATGAAATTGGTCAACCACCACTATTATCATTTAATTAAACAATACCACGTGAATGTAAAATGAAAGCGAGATTTCTGAATTAGACAATTAAAGTACTGTACTGGATATGATAATGTAATAAATTCAACAATATATTGTAGATCCAATAATTAACTAATAATTCCACTCAAATGACCGTCCAACCACAAGAAAATCACATCCTAATACATTTGATTACTGCAAATGGTCACTGACAGATGTTTTAGACCTGAGGAACGAGACAAAAATGACGGAGAAAAAAATATGTACCTAGAAAACCGACACGGATTATAAAGAAAATTGTGATGTGATAGGTATACAGGACGTAGGACGGGAAAAAGTTTGAAACTCTTGCAAATGAAACAACATTCATTATAAATGGCAACTGCCACTATTCAATTTTGAAAAATGTCAATTGTTTTGTAAGTTTCAAACATGTAATACATTATACTGCTAAATTTATCGTTTTTATCTATTACACTACTACATATTATGTTTTTCTCTTGTGTCTTTTAAAATTCTAGCTCCGTCACTGCATTAACTAAACGGCGCGTCCTTTTTTTGGGTACAGGTGTGACCGGATATTATGGAAAGGAGAAGGGTTAAAGCAATTATGGTATGTGAGAGGTGAATCAAAGTTTTCAGATCACAGACCAGTTTATTCCCTATTCTCAGTCCAGATGGGTTCAAATCTTGACCAGAACAAGGATAAGATTAAACCTGTTACTATTACTGATCCAAACACCCCCAAATCTTGTGTGGCCAAAGTACAAGTACAAGGAGAAGAGTTGTTTTTGGTGACAAGGGCACAGAGTTGGATACAAACCAAACCTAGGTTCTCGGTTACAGCCCACAAAATCACTGACCAATATTAGCATCTCTGTTTCGAGTCCAAATCTTCTGCGTCACTTTGTGTACTGCTCCATGTGCCACAAGAGTGGTACAGGAGATCTCGACGACTCTGTTTCAGCTGTTGTGACATTCTGACACGTGGACCAGTCTCCAAGAAGCATCTACTGGTCTCTCTCTCTCTCTCAAGCAATTTTTTGACAGTTTTGGGAACAAATTGGACCATTTTCGACATGGGCTTTTCGAATTCAAATCAGCATTGGCCCGACGGACGGAGCCGGCCCATTGGATCAGGCCTGTCAGGGTGCATGTGGAATCTGCATTGGCCCAGCTCATTGTTTATGTGCATCTTAATTTTTGTGATAAAGTTTGAGCCTCAAATGTTTTTAATGTGATATAATAAATTAGTTAATTGTATGTACAGTCACATATATTTTGAGATGAAAATGTAAATTAGATGAAATAGAAGTAGAAGATGGGAGTTATGATTTGAGATTAGGAAGTTTTTGAAAAGTTTATGCAAGTGGTACTTTTCAAATGTGGAATGTTAAAGAGAAATTATTGATATTGTATGAGGAGAAATATACATGTGGAGAAAAGATAACAATGTTGTTCTGTCACTAATTTTGATTTACATTTACTATAACAAACGTGTGGTACTGTGGTATTTGCTCTGTTGGAAAAGCCAGCTTATGCGCGTTTAGGCTCAGTCTAGACACTAGGCGGTCATAAAACACTACGATTCACTTCAAATCCGTCAAGAAACTCTCGTTCAGTTAAAAAATTGCCGTTTAGTGGGGCTGGTCGTCGCTTGTCGCGATCTGCCTTGTTCCTTTCTCATAAAAATATATTTTATCCTAATACGGCGTCGTCTCTTGTCTATACTATATATAAAAGCAGAATAGTTTGCTAAATTTAGAAACCATGCTTTTCCCACCAAAAATTCCCTTCTAAATTTGGAAACTATTTTAGTGTTTAATAATTAATATTTAATATTTAATTTAATGGCCAAGAGTATGAAAGGTCTCGGTTCAATAATCGGTAATGGAACTATGTAGAATATGAAATGAGGGGTCGTATTTGCCCATTCAACTTCACCGGTGATCAAGCCAACAATTTAACCAGATTACGTGCTACTCAAAACGCCTCTTATTTGTTCAAAATTCTCTCCCACTCTTTGTTAATAGGCCAAACTAATGAAAATATTTGGTGACGAAGGCTGAGAAGGGACGTTGGATGTTGCTTCGAAATCTCTGGCGGATGAAGGATGTTGAGGGTGACGACCAAACTACATGTGCTTCATCTCTTTCTTGAAATTACTCAATCTCTTTCATCACAACACATTGCTATTGTTGAGAAATTGAATTTTGTTTGTGAAATAGCTAAGAGGAAAGAGAAACATAGTTTTAGTGTGAGTGTGATGAAGTGATGAGTGGGGGTTGGTTAATGATTATGGGAAAGTGGGTAGAATGATGGTGGGGAGGTTTTTTGGAAAAGTAGGGAGGAGTATGACATTTTAAGTTGATCATCCTCAGTTTTGCAAATTTAAGATAGTAAAATTGTACTTCATTCAGAAGCTGTAGGCGTGGCGGAGATTGAGATGAGCTTATTTTAGAGAGAAGGGGAGTATATTTAGGTTTTAAAACCGGAAACTATTTTGTGTTTTATACGTTTGATTTATTTATTTTTTGGAAAGTTTATTATTATATTTTTGAGGTAAATTTATTTATTTAGGAGATTGCGTTTGAGCATTATTTTGTTCTTTCTCTCTTTTAGCAAGATTTTTCTATCCTCCGTTTTTACTGCAACCTTAATTTTGCTACTATGTTTTATTAACAATATTGTTTTTAAGATTTGTTAAAAATTTTGACAAGTCATCACATGGTTATGGTGTTAAAATATTTACAATTTATTACTATAAAAATTTGAATCCCTAATCTGAATTAACCCTCAACTTATGTATTTAATTTTTCCAACCATCGGATTTACTATGGAAAATTTATTTATTTATTTTCTTATTATGGTTTGTTACTCTTGAAAAGTCTCCATAATTATGCTGTAACAAATTTTGTAAAGCCTTTTGTTTTGGTATATAGTAATATAAATTAGGAAAAGATCTTATTAATGAGGATGTTTTAAGATTGGGATTATTTTTTTTGCTCGATTTTTTTCTTATTTTTGAGACCTTCGTTTGGAGTCCAGATCTCCTGTACACAAAATGGTACAAGAGATCTGGACTCCTTCGTTTGTTACATTAAACTTATTTTTTTAATGTCTTTTCTTATTAGAAATGTGCGTGATATACGAAAAATAATTATAGTATAGAAGAGGGTTAGGACTTAGGAGAAACTGGTTTGGGTTTTTCGTACGTAGTTTTAATGTTATTTTTCTTGCTTTCCATTCTCTTTCTTTTGTGTAAGTAAGTTAGGTTACATTTTCTTTTTACAGTTTATTGCTTTGTTCATACTTATTCTTTATTGTAATATTCCATTATTAGTTATTCTTTTTTTCTTACTTATCTTTATTGTAAATATTTTACTATTAGTATTTATTATCTTTGTGTAGGTTAGGTTATTTTTGCCTTTTAATTTAATGATATATATATATATATATAATAACTTTATTTTGAGGACTTTTTATATTTTACATCGATTTTTTAACAAATAGTTTTATTATTTTAAGTAACAATTGTGTTTTCCTTGGATGTTATAACTTATGCATTTTCTAAAATAATAACATTAAAATATTATATTAACTTCTTTTTAATGAGAATGACCGTGACAAATTGCATTCACATGTAATTTTTATTGTTTTTATCATATTTTTTTTCAAATTTTAATTTAAGGAAACCTTAATTTGGCGAGATTGGAAGAATGAAAAGGTGGACTTTAAGGATTGATATGGATGGAATGACAAATTTAAAGGAGATGTTTGTAGAGTACTGGGTGAATTCTTTTTGGGTTGGCATATTATGGAAAAGGCATGTGTTAAAAGGAAAAAAATTGAAAAAGAAAGTATATAATAAAGTGGAGTCGAGAATAAATTAGAAATAAAGTATTGCGAAAAAGATGAGGGAGAAATAAAGTTTAAAAATTGGGTTAAAACAATTTAATTATAAAGCTGGTCTCTCATGTGAGAACAGTTAAGACCCGTCGGGTCTCATAGTAAAGACGGGTCGGCCCATAACCCGGGTATTAAAAAAAAATAGTCCGTCAAAGTAGGAGAGAGAATGAGTGGGATGAATTGTAAAGATTATTTGCCATTTTAGGAATTGAACATATACTCTGGGATGGACTAAAAAGAAAAGTTGAAAATATACTCTAGCCAGATGGAGTATTACTTTTTGTCAAGAATAAGGGTTTATGTTTTATTATAAATATAGGGTTAGGAAATTGTATAACGAAGAAGATGATTATTTCAGAAATGGAATAGAGGGGCGTTTCTAGGCAAATGTGTGAAATGGAACTGAAAAATTGCATTGGAATGGAATTTTTATTTATATATTTATTTTGAGAAAATTGCATTGAAAAAATACTCCGCTTGCTTCAACCAAAATATTTTAAATTTATTATATATGAAAAGTGTGGAAAATTCGAATTTAAGCTTACAAAAATAAGAATGATCAAAATAGCTCCAGTGACATGCATATGGCCAAGTCACCTAAGTCTATTTGGACAAATTCTTGTATGCGCCAACTTCAGCCGTGCGACGGCTGTGCGGCGGGTCCACCATGGGTTGGATCCGGGTTGGCCCGCCCCACCCGCCCAGGTCCATTAAAAAAAAAAAAAACCAAAAAACTTTAAAATGTCATATCTTGTGATTTATAAGTCGAAAAAAAATAAATTAAAATACCGTTGTGTTCGTTTCGACGAGACGAATAAAACTACATAGGTCATGATATGGTTTTATTTTTTTTTTTAAAAAAATACATTTTTTACACACAAAACAAATTGATCTGCTGTCAGCTGAAAATGTAACACTCTGTTCTGATAAAATTAACACTTTCATCTTCAAAAAGTAACACTTTCTACTGTTAAAGGTAACATCAGTTTTTACAAAACAAATTGATCTGCTGTCAGCTGAAAATGTAACACTCTGTTCTGATAAAAGTAACACTTTCATCTTCAAAAAGTAACACTTTCTACTGTTAAAGGTAACATCAGTTTTTACAAAAAAAAAAATAGGTTTGCATTTCAATTGTTACTTTCTCAATAAAAAATTGTTACATTTCATATATAATGTTACATTTAGGAATATAAACTCTTGCAATTAAGAAAAAAAAATTTTACATTCATTTTTTATAAAATGTAACATTAGTTTTTAGTTGTCAATCCTATGTTAATTTTGGGAGAGAAAAAAAGTGTTACATTTGAAAAAATGAGTGTTACATTCCTTTATAAAAAGTGTTACATTAATTTAGTTGTGAATCTTTATGTTATCTTTAATCTATTGCATCAAAATTGTGGTACATTTGTTTTGAAAAAAAATGTTACATTTGAAGAAAAAAAGTGTTACATTTCGGTATAAAAAGTGTTACTTTTGTTGGAGGAAAAAAGTTGGGGTGGCGAAAAAAAAAAAAAAAAAAAAAAAAAATCGGCGCCGAGCAGAGCCGTCGCACACCGTACACCGGGTGTACGGGAGACGACCTCGTATATTTGTTGGAGGCATAAAGCAAGGTGAGAGGATTTAAGGGTGATAATAATGGATAAAGTAGTATATTTGTACATATTTGCATCTAAATTTATAGAAGTAAATATTTTTTAATATTGAACCTTAAACAAACAAAAAATTGTGTTTTTAAGTAATTTGTTATTCAATATGCTTCGTGCTTCCCGTGCATCGCACGGGTGCACTACTAGTTAGTATAAATTTCAGAAAAATCATTGGAAATTCTGTTATGTCGTCTTTATGTGGAAATGGTGAAAATGGAAGTGGAAGTGGAAGTGTTGAAAATGGAAGGAAGCTTAGCAAAATTATTTGCTCCGTCTCTCCCGGAATAAATGTCTTACTTTTTATTTCCGTCGTCTTATAACAAGTAGGGTATGAAGTTTGGTGATTTTTCCTAAAATACTCATTCTAATAGGCACAAGCATTGCAATGCCATAGGAGAGGTGTCACTCAACTCATATGAATAGAATGAGACAATCAAGGAAACACAACTAAATGCTTCAAAACCATTGATTTGTCAATTATGACATTTATTCTGAGATTTTTGAGGTTGTTAAATCACCTCTTGCTAAATAATACTCCCTACCTACGTCCCAGACCAGAGTTAGAATCCTACTTTAGTTATATACGCTTAAGGAAACAATAGAAAATAGCTATACATTCCAAGTTGTTGAGATTAAGGAAACAATAGAAAATAGCTATACATTCCAAGTTGTTGAGATTATGATTGTCCTTAACACAATTAAATAATGCAAATGTAAATGAGTAAAAAGTAAGTGTTAATTATTTTGTAACTATAGAAGACTTGTAAGGATAAAGTTGTCCAAAATACTATTTGTTCATTGCCATTTTAGGAATGAGACTCTTACTCTGTGGCGTACTAAAAACGAAAGTAATTCATCCGTCCCAGAGTATATATCCACCCTCTCATTTGCGCGGAGATTAACAAGTGATGGAAGTGAGATAAGTGTTGTGAGTATGAAAAGTAAAGTAGGAGAGAGAATGAGTTGGACGAAATAGTAAGTTAATTGGTGTTATGAGTATAAAAGTAAAGTATGAGAGAGAATGAGTGTGAAATAATAAGTAGACATACTATGGACAAACTAAAAAAGAAATATGAACATAGGACAGAGGTATTATGACTTTACTATGGGAACGAAGGGAACACTTTATTTTGTCCTGTGATTTGTGTGTTTCATGTGGCCTTTTCAACTCTTTATCACCTGTGATTTGTGTTTTCTTGTGGCCTTTTCAACCATTTACCACCATGGCCTTTTCAACCATTTATCACCAGGATTTTATATATCATGCCTAATTTTGAAACACAAGGCCTCGCCAAGGTGCTTTAGGGGCTAGGCCTAGTTTCGACGCTAAAAAGTCGTCTAGCGATTTTTAGAATTTTGGGTTTTTGTATAGAAATCTTAATTCAATACTTTTATCAACCAACCTAAAAAAAATTCTTAGGAGGCTTCACTCGATCTAAAAGATTACATCTGGGTCTATGCTCAAAATTCCCGACTAGGGAAGCTGTGAGGAGAAACATGCTCACGCAGATTAGTCTGAATCATCACTCTTCTCGTCCGATCAATATCACTAAATTAAATGATCCAAGGCCCCGATGGTAGCTAGAGAGAATAATCTAATCGAGATAGAATATTTTGTACATCCTATTTCATATAAATATGAGCAGACTTATTTTATAGTTGAACTTGATCCCAACTCCCAACTCAGATGTTAACAAAGTGGTTAACATCTGTTTTCTTTGAAAATATATGGAGAAAAAGAAAAAAAATGTTTGAAATATCTAGAGTTTCGACAAAATAGAACAGTCGGTAAATCAACCGAAATCCTTCATTTCCGAAGCAAGATTTTCACAACAAAGTAGTTTACTGGTACGAGCAAGGGTTAATGCACGCTAAATGAGATTATGGTATACATCCATAAACGCATAAATCATCCAGAGTTAGTTATTCACAACCAGGATAGCCCCTAGAATGATATCATCTACTATCATGTGGGGAAAAGGCTATAAAATAGAGTGGAAGATCTGCATTTACAGTTAGCAATCATGTAGGGAAATTTTAATTATAACCAAAAAAAAAATGAAAATGAAAGAGGGATTCTATGAACTGATTTCTCAAATAGGAACTTCTTTTCAAACACAACTTAGTAAATGAGCAAGATAATCTCAAGAACAATACAAGTAACCTTGATCCTGTTTTCGTAACAAGATATTTTCCGCCAAAACGGCCACCCCGTGGATGTACCACTTGTGCACTTATGTCAATCGCACTAGTTAGCTTACGAGCCACAGCAAGCTGATTTCTGAGCTGCTTGGGCGGCCCCACCTGCCTGGTCAGGTTGGTTAATCCTAATAGTCTGAGGCTGCAATTTTCAAACACGACAATCAAATTATAAGCCTAGTCATCATTTGTAGGTGTTCAAGATCCAAAATAGTACTCCCTCCGTTCCAGAAAGATAGTCCCACTTACTATTTATGTTTGTCCCAGAAAGATTTCACAATTGGGGGGCTTAAATACAATGAATTTTCATAATTGCCCTTGTGATAACTACCGATGGGAGGTGAGGAATAGAGAAGGTGAGGTAGGATGGAAGACAAAGGAAGAAGAGAAAAGGATAGTAGTGATGGAAATAAAATTGTGTTTATATCTTTGAATAGTCAAAGGGGACTAACATAATGGGAAAGAGGGAGTATATACAATGATATAACTTTCAAGAGCTTTAGAGTTTGTACCTCAGCTCGCGTGTCAGTTTCGGCAAGTCTTTGCTTGATGTCCCGAGCAATGGAGAAGAAAACCTCCTCCACATTCAAATTTGTCTTTGCACTCTGTTAAAGCAATTATAATGACAAAAAAGAGCTGTTTAAATAATGTTCTTTAAGTGACTTTAAGTATAAAGAAGTTTTACTTACAGTCTCAAAGAATTTGATGCCATATTCGTCAGCAAGTGCCTGGCCCTTTGAGGTGGGAACAGCCTAAAGAAGAAGGGTTTTATGTTCAGTGAGTGACATATATAGTTTAGGTGAAGGGTATATATATATATAGAGAGAGAGAGAGTCGGACCCTTTTGCTTTCATCCATATCAGCCTTGTTACCCACCAATATCTTGTTTACATTGTCAGAAGCATGTTGTTCAATGTTACGAATCCAATTCCTGATGTCTAAACAGAGAAGAGTCACTTAGGAAAGAAACATCAAGAAGGCCAATTACAGACATCCTCAAGTCAATAATAGAAAGCTTCCCAAGTTAATAAGAGACATATGTTTAGGGCGAGAAAGCAGATTTTTTTTCAGGCAAATGAATGGAAAGAACTATTTAAGTCACGCAAGTAACACATCACTCGTATTTTGAACTATGACAGAGAAGCGAGAATTACTGTTGAAGGATGACTCATCAGTTACATCATACACCAGCAAAATACCCATGGCTCCGCGGTAGTACGCTGCAGAGAAGAATGAATTTTATTAAGAATAATTTCACATGTTGAAAGAATATGAGAAAACCCGAAGAGGCCAGAAGACATGATATACTCAATTTGATGTGAGTTTCATAAATATTTTTTGCCCCCGAAGAACTATGGAGCTATAGTGAATCTCTTTCCTAAAGTTGTCCAAATGAACAAGAAGAATGTAGATTTTTCATAGCTGTACAACAGTTGTCAACTTTCATCAGACGCTCTAACGAGAAAATGAACCACCGAAAAAAAAAAATAACACTTCTCAATTAGCACAAAGTTCTGGCATTATTCTCTTACATACAAGATCTGATAAAGATGTTGAGAAGGCATGCAATTGCTATGCATATTAAAATACGATCAAGTCATTTTTATTTATGAATAAAAAAGAAAAAAAAAGCCAATAATGCCTCAACCACAAACTTACCAGTTGTGATTGTTCTGAATCGCTCCTGACCAGCAGTGTCCCAAATTTGCAGTTTAATTCGCTTTCCATCGAGCTCAATGGTCCTTATCTTGAAATCAATACTATGGAATAAGGAAAAGTTAAGAAGTTGGAATTAAAAAACCAGGATCAAAGCTTTAGTTCTAAAAGTGAAGCAACCGTCTGAGATTTGAAAAACGAACCCAATAGTTGTAATGAAACTAGTAGTGAAAGAACCGTCAGAGAATCGTAAAAGAAGGCAACTCTTACCCACACCTGAATGAATTACAAGAGAGTTTCGTAAGAAAGAAAGAAAAAGAAAAAGGACTAAAGAAGAGATAATCTAAATTGAAACAACCTGTAGATCAAGATTAAGCATAAAATGCCACAAACTATCAAATATTGAGACAATGAAACTAGGGCCCTCCTTAATGCCTCAACCATAAAATATTGTGATGATACAAACTAGAGTCATGTACTATCATAAGTCTCACATCTCAGACAAGCATAAAAACAAGAATAAAGTACAATAAAATAAAGATAAGGACTCCACAGACAGGATCAGACCTCCAACCATAATAAGCAAGGACATATTCTTGACAAGACATACATAAGTAAAGATAAACAAAATGTACCCACTCGTTATTATATGGCACCATATCACATTTAGCTTAAAACAGATTGTGGTTGTACTCATATGGGTCTGGGACATGAATTTGGTTAAAAGAACATGTACATTTCTGGCTACCTGGACTCTTTTCGGTTTCTGAATAGCAGAACTCCAAACATTACAGGTTTTTCAAAAATTAGCTCGCTGTTTCTATGTTATAAAACTCTTTTTAACCCTTCAAGTACCCATGTCCAGTGCTTGACATTTGGATAAGGGTATGGAAAATTGACAAGCACTTCTCACAGGCTATCTAAAAGTCACTGTAGAACAAAACTGCTTAAAATCAAGTAAAGTGGCCATGTGAACATGATATATCACGTGAACGCTTCTCTATCCAAGAAAATAAATAAAATATCCATCAACATAAGATTTTTTTTTTCTTTTAGCTTTAACATTTGCTTGTACCTGTCTCATTATATTGGGAAATCAGCTGATTAGACTCACAAAGTCATACCAACATCTGAGCCAAGGTAACCTAAAGCCACTGCTAAACAATTATCTTGAGCGTCCTCTAGCTTCCAGCTAATTCTTTGCTTGCTGCAGCAGAAACTAATCATACGTGACGATAAAAGATAGTAGTTCATTGGTTCAACTCCAATAGATATTTTCTCTATTGAATGACAGGAAACAGCTAGGTTCTCGTATTCCTTGGCCTCTTGTGTCTATAATAGATTCGTAGCTCATAGGACAAAATGCATTTTTATATCTCAAACAGGAATTATGCAACCTCAACATGTCAAGAACCCATTAGCGTTTTCAAACCACGCGGACAATGAGAATATTGACAAGCAGAGCAGCAAACCTCATGGAAGGACTCTTGACTTATATAAATATTTCTTTTGTCATGTAATCTTACACTGCATGAATTCTTACAAACCTGATAGACACACCTAACAACTATAAAAGCTTTTTCAAACAGCTTCATTAAACTATGTGAAAACCAGAAACCTACTCGTTTGTGACAGCATAAAAACCAACACTCAATTGTCGCCAACCCTTGTTCTTGAAAGGCAATCACTTTGGTGCTTCAATTTCAACCAACCATCCGGCTCTATGAAGCACCTAAAACAGTTACTAATCTAGCGCATTCAGAAGCTTATTCCGCAAATGTTTACAATAAGGTACATATCGGGAATCAAGTTAGTTGGCTTGGTATAGTATAGGTGTTATTTTGAAACAAGATGAATGGAAGACCCATGTGAAAGAATACGTTTGTATATACAGTAACATCAGTTATTCATACCCCTCCCTCCTCAACAACAATGGACCTAGGCTATGACAAATGATGCTCTTTGCAGTTATATAGCTGAAATCGTTCAGCATAATTTATTTTAATGATTTCCTTGAACAGATTCAAACAAGTACTTGAATACCGGAACCTAGATTTCACAACATCTTATTATTATCAAAACTGCAGCCATTTTGTTGCTTCAATTTTGACCAATCACATGATTCTCTAAACAAATAAATTTAGTTGGATTGTGTTTCAAACTAAGATGAATGGAGACCATGTGAAAGTGACGGCTTTTACACACAGAAATAGCCTAATTCGCTCTCAGCCCCTCAAGATAGAAGAACTAACGCTTATGAAAACATAAATAATTCTCTTAAAGGGTACATGTCCAAAGAAGAAATCCGCATGCAATATTATCAGAACACCAATATGTACAAGAACAGGACAAAGATATCTTAAGAATAGCATCAACAAGCCATTGCAATTCATAACAAGAAGCACGTGCACAAAATGCATATCTAAGTAACGCTAGTTTACACAAATATGCACTTATACAACATGCACTATTATACACCCCATTTCAGAGGCAAAGCCAGGATTGGACTTAAAGGGGGTCAAATTTATAATACAGTGGTATTTTTTCCTAAAAGAAAGGGGGCAAAAATTGATAAAATTATTATTTTTAGTGTTAAAACGTTATTTTCCTAAATTGAAGGTGGTAAAAATGACATAGTTCAAAAATCAAGGAAGTAGATTGACAACCTTGTGCCCAACGTGCCTACGCCACCGCTCCATTTAGATCAAGGAGTCAACTACCCAATTCTGGGCTATGTTTGACTTAAAGAGTCCATCTTCAAAACTTGACACTACAATCTCCCTAGGATTTCTCTTCACCCTCCAAATGTCATGAATCCATCTTAAGTACGCTCATACAATTTTGTAACTATGATAAACTACAAGGATCATAATCCACTAAATACTAGATTTTCCAAAAGTGGACACTTCGACTGGAATCAAGGGAGAACAAAGTAGGAAATGAAAAAGGAAAATGATGCAAGCCCCAGTTACATGGCAGAAGCAAAGAACAAATTCATAATCATTCTACAGCTCCCCATACCCGTGGGGCGCGTCAGAGACTAAGATTCTATGGAAATACTCCCTCTGTCCCTAAATGAGTGTCCATTTTCAAGAAATCTTTGTCCCAAAATGAGTGTCTTTTTTTAGCATAACTTTGTCCCTAAATGTTTTTTTCCGAAAAAATTTTCACTGGTCTCTTTATACGTGCAAAACTAAATGTTTGGAAAGAATATTACAAGATTATATATGAATCTTTGCCACCAAAGTGTACAAAAAGTTGACATTTTCAGATGTCCCTTAAAATGAAATTTGGACACTCATTTAGGGACAGAGGTAGTAATATACTAATCTAGATGTCATTATCCCCAATCCAATAACCACAAACAGCCGATTGTACCACATTCAGTATCGCATGAAAGGTTAATGATCAACAGTTCTTCTAAATTCGCATATTCATCAGAGCACGAAAACAAATCTAATCACAATAAAATGAACTAGATCGCAAATCAAAATCAACAACAACAAAAATGATACAAATCAAAAAAATTAGGTAATATGCAGAAATGAATCTAGAAACAAAGACGTACCGCTGTCGCCAATTAAGAGAAGCTTTATGAGATAATCGTAATCGGCTCGAGCTCTAGCAGGTGGAGCAGCCATTGTTTCAAATCCTCAAAACCACTTGGTAACAGAAAAATACAAACGTGTTGAAATCAAAACCCTAGAAAAAAAAATATTTATGAAATTGAATAAGAAAAAAAAATTGGATGAAAATAGACAGATATATAGATACAGGGAAAGGTGTATGTATAGATTTACCAGATCAATCAAATGGAGGATATAGATCTCATGAATTGAAGGAAGGAGAAAGAGAAGGAAGAAGCGTCAGCATCCACCAGGGGTCGGCCGTTGAATATGATTTCTATTTTCTTTTTCTTCTATTTTGGTGAAATTGGGCTTCTTTTTTTTTTTGTTGGGCCTATTAAGAGTTGACGGATTGATATTTGATTGATGTTGATAGGGGAGGCCCAATTTAAAATATAATGGATTAGGGATTCAATGGGCCGTTTCATGTTGGCGAATGTTATAATTGGGTGACTTGGGCTAGATCATCGTGGGCCGAACTTTGGGCTCGCACGTGTAAAGGGGCAACTCTGATACCATGAACGAGCAAATCACCTGCATAAATTAATAGGAATAGAATGAAAGATAAGAAGAAGAGAAGGCAGACTGAGAAGGAGAAGAAAACATGAATTAGAAAAGAATACCCAACTTAAGCTTTTGGGTTTTTGACTGACTTTTATTTATAATACTACATACACTCCTATTCTATCTATGTAGAAGATTACAAAGGCCTATTGCTAATGAAGGCAAGATAATCACAATTCTATTCTCTTTCAATCATGAAGCATTATTCTACTATTATTCTATTCTATCACAATTACACTCCTACAACATACATGGGATGTATTTACAGGTAAGTATGGAAAGAATAAACTACAACAACTACTAAATAATTACTATGTCAGTCTAGTTGTGACTTGTGAAGAGATCCTTGACATACACGGTGCTTTGCTTTCACCCCCTCAAGCTAGGCGTCGTGTAACTGAGCTGAAGCTTGCGAGACAGGCGCTGGAAACGAGTAGTGGCAAGACTTTTGGTGAAAATGTCTGCGACTTGATCGGAGGAAGCAATGTGGTGAAGTCGAAGGAAACCTTGTAGACAGGGGCGGACCTCCCATAGAAGGTGGGGGTGCACGTGCACTTGGTCAACCAGATTTTCCTTTTTTTTTTTTTTTTTTTATAAAAAGTAATATTTATCTAGTAGTGAACAACAAAAACAAATTACTATGTCAGTCTAGTTGGTTAGAGCTCAACTGACTTCCTCGAGGTATACCTGGGTTCGAATCCTTACTTCCACCAAACTGTTTTAGAATAATTACAATTTGGCCTGTTATAACCTTTAAATTTGGGTTGACAATTCAATTTTATTTTGATTTTGATTAAGATGATAATTGGTTGATATGAATACTATTTTACATGTATTCTTTGCCTCAAAAAATAATTGTCTTTTATATATTTTTTATTTGTTCTAAAAATAATTTTATTTTAAATATTAAAGTTTTAAAATTATTAAAATTTCAAAACTAACAACGCAACTTTAAAATATACTATACTCCTTGTCCCTCGGTGCTAGAATAGACATCATAGTTGACAAATGAATATTTTTAAGCTTTTAGTTGTATTTCCTTAATTACCTTAATCTATTTATTTTAAGACAAACGAAAATGAAAAGTATGACATTTATTCCGGGACAAAGGGAGTATCATGGTTAGCTTTTGATTTCTCCTTCTTTTTTTGTCCTCCATATTTCTGTTTATTAAAATGCCGGATAATTGTATTTTGATGCAAAATATTCCTATCTTATAAAGTTTTGTATATTAATAATGTAACGATAAATATAATTTCGAATTCTATAATATGTAGTAGAGCAAAAGACGATTATAACGTAAATTTTTAGTGTTATTTGTGCACCCGCTGAACGGTTGCCCAAGGTCCGCCACTGCTTGTAGATGTAGCTCGCGAACAAAGTGGAGGTCTATCTCAATGTGGCGAGTGCGGGCATGGAAGACCGGATTTTTAGACATATGAAGCGCCGAGATGTTGTCACAAAACAAAAGAGGCGGGGTTAGAGGAATACCCAGTTCTCGAAACAAATAAGAAAACCATCGTATTTCAGCGGCCGTAGAAGCCAAGGCCCTATATTCGGCTTCACTGCTCGAGCGTGAGACGGTATGTTGCTTCTTGGCGGTCCATGCTACGAGATTAGGTCCGATAAAGACACAAGCACCGGTTGTAGAACGGCGATCATCAGGTGACCCAGCCCATTCGGCATCACAAAAGGCCACAATAGACGTGTCTGGAGACTTGCGGAAAGATAGGCCAAGGGAGACTGTACCTTTTAAAAAACCGAAGTATGAGTTTGACGGCTTGCATGTGAGAATGCATAAACTGGCATACTTGGTTGACTGCAAATGAGAGGTCCGGACGGGTGAGAGTAAGATATTGCAGCCCTCCAACCATGCTACGATAAAGTGTAGCGTCGGGGAATGGGTCGCCATCGTGAGCAGTAAGATGTAAAAGACTAACCACCTGCAAAGAAAAGAATTTAGAGAGAAGTAAAGACACAAAGAAAAGATGAGGAATGTAAAGAATGAAAAACACAGAAAGAGACTAAAATGAGAAAAAAGGAAGACCCAACTCGTATGGTTTGGTTTCCTGAGACTTTGATTATATACGGGGAATGTGTTTTTGGAGGAAACTAGTTCCTCCATAAGTTATAAAAAGTCTTGTTTTTAACCCTTAAACCCCAAACCTAAAACCCTAAACCCTAAACATTAAACCCTATAAAAACTGGACTTTTTATAACTTATGGGGAAACTAGTTTCCCCCAAAATTTTCTCATATACAGGTCGTACAACCTTGATTTGTGGAGTGATAAACTTTATGCATATTCTATCCTAATCATTACTAATTATACTCCCTAATTATAGGTTCTATTTACATAACTAAATACAAGGAGGATATACTAGAATATGTACAAGGTTGACCATATCTTGGAATATTTGAATAGCACGGCACATGGTCAGCATGCTCGGGTCGGATCATTGCTTTCACCCCTTAAAGCGAATCGGAGTAGAACGTAAATGGAGCTTTCTTGAGAGTAGCTGAAATCATGGAGAAGCAAGGCTCTTGGTGAACATGTCGGCGAGTTGATCCGAAGATGAGATATGATGAAGTTTAAGGAATCCTCGCTGATGAAGTTCACGGACAAAATGAAGGTCGATTTCGATGTGAGGTGTTCGGGCATGAAACACTGGATTCTTGGACATGTGTAATGCCGAAATGATGTCACAGAATAGTAGTAGCGGGGCAAGACCAATTCCTAGTTCACGAAACAAATAAGAGAACCAACGCACTTCCGCAGCTGTAGAGGCTAATGCCCTATATTCCGCCTCACTACTAGAACGAGACACAGTGTGTTGCTTTTTAGCTGTCCAAGCGACAAGATTAGGACCAATGAACACGTAAGCCCCTGTGGTAGAACGTGTAACGACCCCAAAACCCGTTCCTATTTATTTTATATTTTTGGAAATTTTAATTTGAACTTATGTGTGCATTTGATGTGTTAGAAAATATTTTTATGACTTGCATATATTATTTGAGCATATGTGGTAGTTAAAGTGTTAATAGAAATTTTGTTAAAAGGAATAAATGAGTTAGTTGAAACTTTAGGGTCCAAAGTGTAATTTTAAAGTTCAGGGGCTTATTTGCTCAAAAGGAAAGTAGAAGGACCAAAGTGGAAATTTCATAAAAATCTTTATATACTTATCTCATCTCTCTCTGGGTATGCGCATGTATGAAAGCAAACATTCTTACTTTCCTAATTCTCTCTCTGTTCTGCGAAAAAAAGGTAAGTTCATTTCATTTTAATTTTATATCTTTTTAATTACTACTCCGTTTTAAAATCTAATTATATAAAAATGATCAGGGCGTTGAGTAGGTCATTTCTACCCGAACAAAATATATTTCTGCGATACTTTTTCCGGAAATAGGTAAGTTACTAATTCCCCTTAAATAGTAAAATGGTCATATATTTGCTATATGTGTGTTATATGGTGAAATTATTGTGAAAAGAATTTAATTGTGATACTTGTTTATTTGGGATAAAGGGAGTATAATTATACAGGGTAAGTGACTTGGTTTGTATGCAAGGATGTATATGGTGCATGTTTATATACCTGAGAATGTTAGTCTAAGTGTTTGAAAGTATACTCCTACTCGTGGGACGGTAAGATATTAACTTGAGTTAAATGTTAAATAAGTATATTATAAAAATTATACTATTATTCGTGAGACGGGGAAATGAATGAAAGTATCCTAAATGAGTATATTAGTATATTAGAAAAATTATACTTATACTTGTGAGACGGTGAAACGAAAGGAGTGCAATTTTGGTACATTTGGAGGTTTGGGCGGTTGCACACTTTTTGTGGGCGATCGCACACTCTTTCTGGAGCAATTTGGCCTTAATTGAGTGTTTTGGGCGGCCTCACACTATTTTGGGCGATCGCACACTTTTCCCAGAAAATGGTTCAACCTTCCGGAGGCCATAACTTCTTCATACGGACTCTGATTTAGTCGTGTAAACTATCGTTTCGAAGCTCTTCTTGTGTACTACGTGATAAGGTGGTTTATTCAATTGGGTTCTAAATATTATATTACGGAAATCCAGTAGGTGTTTAAAAACAAAAAGAGTATTAATGGTCCGTTGTTGTAGAGTTGGTCCTTTGTGATCGAGTTTGGAATAATGTAACCGTTTAGGTTCATTTTGAGTGTGGTACATCTTTATGATGCTTTCGTAGGATTTCTTACTTTGGAATCCCTTGTGTGAGAAATGGATTCGACATACTTGGTTGTTGAGGATCGTGTTCAAGTGTGTGCAAGATTGTTGTTTGACTTAATGTCATTAATAAAGGATTGTGTTGTGGCCTAATGTCAATGTTGTGAACTCTTTTATGAGTACGTGGTTGCATCTTTTGATGTGTTTGGCTTGGTTTCTTGTGTAGAATCATTGCTCCGGTTGTTGTTGTTTTAGCAAGTATTTATTACTGTGCTCTTTGTTGAAAGTCCAGCTGGTTTTGTGTGTTATCGAATGGAGGTGGAAAGAATTATAGTGACACACTAGCCAAGTTCACTATAAGGCTTTTTCACTGGACCTATTTCCCCAGGTTTGGGTGTTATCGAGTGGAGGTGGAAAGCATTAAGGCTTTTCCACTGGACCTATTTCCCCAGTCCAGATTGGCCTTGGATGGGATGAACTCGCTCCCTCGCGTGAGCATTTAGGGGTATGACTTTGTGTCATTTTCTCCCGCTATTGTTGTTGTTGTGTTATATGGTTCCGGAACCTGCTTCAGCTATTGATGCTGCCCCGTTGTTACCTTGGTTCAATTGATTATGGTTTAGTTTCGGGATCCCGGCTTCAGCTATTTATGCTACTCAACTGGTTTTCTCAACTGGTTTTCTCAGATGGTATTCTCAGATGGTTATGTTATTTCGGTAAACCTTGGCTTGGTATTCTCGTAGGAGTGTTTACTCCTACACTATGTGTTGTATGATGAGTTGGTCGTTATTTCCAACCGGTATGGGACGGTTGGCGATAGGGAGCCTCTCATGTTATGTGCTATATGCTATATGATTATTTGTTGATATTGTTTCTTTATGATTATCATATCAGCATGTAACGTAGTTGTATTTTAGTAGCTTACTGAGATTTATTCTCACCCCTTATTTGTTTACTGTTTTAGATAAAGGCGAGTCCAGGGGATATGACACTTTGGCACGGGAGGACGTTGAAAGTGGTAAGAGTTGGGATTTGTTTTGGTCAAGGTTACATTACATAGATGTATAACCTTTTGGGTAGAGTTTCCTTGACTTCATCATCTTGTAATACCTATATTTTGGATAAGGTCGGTGTGTGTACATTTGTATAAATGTTTGTAAGACTTCGGGCTAAGTACTTTCGTTGTGAAAGTGGTTTGAAAAGTTGGTTTGAAAGTCAGTGGAAGTCTTTGAACTTTAGGTGTTGATTTTGTTAAGTTTTATGAAAGTATATTTCGAAAAATTTTCAAAAGGTGTTTTATAACGTCTTCCATTCGTGTCCCGAGCGTGGGGCCAAGTAGGACCACGGGTCTGGGGCGCGACAGAACGATGGTCATCCGGGGAGTCGGCCCAATCCGTATCGCAATAAGCAACAATGGAAGTGTCTGGGGAAGAGAGAAATGAGAGACCAAGAGATACGGTACCCTTAAGATATCTGGAAATTTGTTTTACCACTTGCATATGAGACGTTCGGGGAGCATGCATGAACTGACACACCTGGTTAACCGCGAATGAGAGATCGGGAAGAGTAAGTGTAGCATACTGAAGTCCCCTAACCATACTACGATAGAGTGTAGTGTCGGGAAGATGATCACCCTCAAGTGCCGTGAGATGTAGGCCAGTGGTAAGAGGAGTAGGAGTCGGTTTACAAAGGTGTATATTAAACTTATGGAGAAGATCCGAGACATACCGAGATTGGTTTAAGTGAACATGAGAAGCTGTCCGAGACGCCTCAATACCAAGGAAAAATCTTAATGGTCCCAAGCATCGACTCTCAAACTTAGAACAAATGGAGTTAATGACGTGGTTAACAGCGGAAGAGGAAGAACCCGTGATAAGGATGTCATCCACATAAACTAGAATAGTGACAGTAGACTCCTTAGAATGGTGGATGAATAGAGAAGAGTCCGCATGACTGTTAAAGAAACCCAGGGAGAGTAAAAAATCATGTAGGCGACGGGACCATGAACGTGGGGACTGTTTGAGACCGTATAGTGCACGGTGGAGACGACAAACATGATTCGGGTGTTGGGGGTCCACAAAACCTGGTGGCTGAGACATATACACCTCCTCATATAGAATCCCGTTCAGGAATGCATTACGGACATCCAGCTGTTCAATAGGCTATTTACGAGAGTGAGCTGCAGAAAGCATTGTACGAATGGTAGCGGGTTTTATAACTGGACTAAATGTTTCATCATAATCAACCCCCTCCTATTGAGTATAACCTTGAGCTACGAGTCTGGCCTTATACCCCTCAAGAGAGCCATCGGCATGTCTTTTAACCTTTTAGATCCGCCGACTACCGACTATGTTGTGATTATGAGGAAGAGGAATTAAGGACCATGTATCATTTTTGCGAAGTACGATGATTTCCTTGTGCATGGCTTGTTGCCAATGAACAATAGGTGAAGCCTGTCTAAATGTACGAGGTTCAAAGAAGGTAGAATCCTCACTAGTAGCCCCAAGAGCAAAATGATGTTTGGGATGAAATATACCTGACTTCGATCTGGTGGTCATGGGATGAACAGAATTCTGAGGTGGTTGGCTCACTGATGTTGTTGCAGACGTTGAAGTGGCGGACTTGGTAGGCTGAAACAAGTAAGGTCCAGTGAAGCAGAAGACATTGGCCTAGTGTTGTCTGAGGTAGGCTGATTCAAGTAGGCATCCATCGGGCTGATTGGGGAAGTGGGCCTGTTTGGCGGTAGCGCAACTCGTGGATGCAGTCCAAAAGATGGAGGGGAAGTAGGAGGCAGCGGGCTGGAGGCCTGGCATGGATTGGAGTCCTGCAAGATGTTGGTCTCTGGGGGAATGGGCGGCTGTGTAGTACCAGGAGAAACGGTGGCAGCAGGTGTAATTGGGCCAGCAAAGTTGAGTAGTGGATCAGATAAGTCCATGGTCGGTACAGGCCTGGGAGCTAAGGCAGCCCGGTCTTGTGCACTTGGCAGAATTGGTCCAGAGTAAGTATTCTCAAAGCTGTTATTCTTATAAAAGAAATGACATTCATCAAAGATAACATGACGAGAAATATATATCTGACCAGTAGTAGGGTTAAAACATTTATACCATTTTCTCATTAAATCGTAACCTAAGAATACACAGGGAGTAGACTTAAGCATTAATTTATGACGGTGATAAAGAACCAAGTTGGGGAAACAGGTACACCCAAAAGTTTTGAGAAACCGATAATCCGGGACGCGTTTCCACAACTTTTCATATGGTGAAATATAATGAAGCTGACGCATAGGTAACCGATTTATGAGAAACACGGCCGTAAAAAAGCCTCGAGCCAAAAATTTTGAGGATTGTGGGATTGCGCAAGAAGACACAGACCCATGTCGCCAATATGTCGGTGTTTGCTCTCAACCACCCCATTCTGTTGGGGAGTGTAGGGACAAGAAGTGCGATGATTGATCCCATGTTTTACTAAGAAAGATGCAAATTGACAATAGTTTTTATGGTGTGTATGGCTGAAATTTTGTGAGACAATTGATTCTCAATGAGTGTTTTAAAGTCAGAAAAACTGTAAACACATCAGATTTTTTAAATAGAGGGAACAACCAAACATACCGAGAAAAATCACCGACAATGGAAAGATAGAATTTAAATCCAAAGACAGATGGTACATGGGAGGGTCCCCAAACATCCAAATGCAAAAGAGCCAATGGATTACTAGAATTAAAACTACGAGGTTGAAACGGGAGATTACAAGATTTGTCTAACGGACAACTATGACATATCTCTTTATTTTTAATTGAACCACTAAC
This sequence comes from Campanula takesimana, assembly GCA_026119855.1. NCBI lineage: Eukaryota > Viridiplantae > Streptophyta > Magnoliopsida > Asterales > Campanulaceae > Campanula > Campanula takesimana. The sequence continues at coordinate 522,727 of JAOWBW010000865.1, forward strand.
AGCAATCCTAACTTTATTGACTAAACATTCAAAAATAGGAGAGGAGGGGTGCCCTAATTGGGCATGCCAAGTGGCTGAAGATGCACGTTCCCCGATCAATGCCAAAGAGTTAATGCGCGAACTGGGAACAAAAGACAAGGTGTAGAGATCACCGGAGTTATTGCCAGAAAGAATATTCCTATTGGAAAGGTTGTCCTTCACACAAAATCCAAACGCAGTTAATTCGAAGAAACAATTGTTTTCTAAACAAAACTTACGAGTGGAGAGTAGAGAGCGACTAATTTTAGCCACATGTAACACATAATTTAGAACAAAGTTATGATTGTGAGCCGAAAACTGAGTAGAACCAATATGAGAAATAGGCATAGAAGACCCATTAGCTACAATAATAGAATCGTTACCTGAGTAGGGGGACATGTGTTGCAGAACACTCGGGTTGGATGTCATGTGATTAGTCACTCCGGAATCAAGAACAAACGAGACGGGAGCCATGGGCGACGGACCACCTGAAGGAGCAATCTGATTATGTGGGTAATATTGGGCAGTGTACGCATAGTTCCCCCTTTGGTAACAAGTATCAGCCGCATGTCCAGTTTTCTTGCAAAGTTGGCATGTGACACTGTGTGGGTCAGGGATCACAAATGGGTTTGGTGGGGGTGTAAGGCACATTAGTGTTTGGGAAAGGAGGTCTGAATGGTTGGGTATATGGAGGAAAGGGAAGAAGACATCTTCCTTGGTTCCTATTTCGGTTACGATTGTAATTTTGGTTGCCTCCTCCCCCTCCCCCCGGTTTTGATTAGGGACATAAAAGAACCCCCTGATTAAAATTACCGAACGACCGAGAACCACCATGATTGGGAGTAGGGTTGTGTGTGGCTGGAGTGGGGTTTTGGGTTTTTGGTTTTTTTTGCTCTTTGGAAACTGTAAGTGTAGTAAGGGACGGATGAGACTGGGATGAGAATTTTTTCTGGAGGGCCTGTTCTTGGAGGAGAAGGTTTTTGAGGTCATTAACTGAGGTATCGCCTTTAGAGTTCTGGGTTGTGATAAATTCTTTGTAAGAATGGCTCAATCCACCGAATATACGACTATGAAGGGTTTGGTTGGAAACAGCTTCACCCGCATGGGCAAACAAGTATGAGAGGGTTTTTGCACGAAGGACATAGTCCTGAATAGTCATGCCTGGGGAGAGGGTAAGATCATGAAGTTCCTCTTGGAGTTTTTGGATGTGAATTGTAGAAGCAACGCCGAATTCTATGGCAAGGATGTCCCAAGACTCCGGCGCCGTTGTAAGATACCCGCGGGAAAACGGAGAAATTTCCCTCGAGAATCAAACACGACACTTTATGTTCAAAATAAAACAAAGTCGCCACGTTAGTTTAACTTTAAACCAGTACTTAACGAAAAATGGTTAGAGACAAAGGATTCGGAGGTCAGGTTACACTTTGGGAAGAACTTAACCGGTAGTTCACCCAAAGTGCCTCAAAAAACCGAGTCTCCCTAAGTTTGTTAACCAAAATTATGCAAGTGTGTGTGTGTGTATTCTTGAAAATGGGAGAAACTGACTTTTAACAAAATCAGTTAGAAACTTAACAAAAAAGGGTTGTTTTGTAAACAGTTTAACAGAAAAGGGGAAAGACTGAAAAATCACCCCTCTGACCAAACTAGCCGTACTGGGAAGGTCATCCCTGGGGTTTTTACAGATTGTCAAGAAATCAGTCCAGTTTCAGGCAGAAACAGAGCATTCTGCTGAAACTGAACTGTTTTACATCTTTTCAGTTTATTTACTCACACAAAGCTTGAATTAAATCATCCTTTTGCTCTTAATCACTAATTAAACATCAAAACACAAGGTTTTGGGTGTGATCAGGGCAATAATTGGGGGAAAATTAAGAAAGGTGATGAACATGGCATTTGAGTCAAAATCATCATTTAGATTGTTAAATATGGAAACTTTAACATCCAAATTGATGATTCTTCCAAGGAAATGCCTTAGGATATCAAAAATCAACCTTTGGATGGGTAAAGATTGAGTTTTTACCATCCAAAGGGACATTATTGGAGTTAGATCAATGTTTGAATGATAAAGATTGAAACTTTATCATCCAAACTTGATCATTTCACCATATAATGAACTTAAAAGTAAAGACATGAAATTTAACTTGCATAAATGTAAAGACATAATATAAATTGCATAAAAGTAAATACATAATGTAAAGAGTATTAATGTAAAGACATAATGTAAAGTGCATTAATGTAAAGACATAATGTAAAGAGACATCAAATGATAACAAGCCTTGATCATCTTAGGTTTGAACCCTTGATCATGCATAGAATATGAGGGTACCATTTAGGGATGGCAATTTGTCCGAACCCGATCCGTTCCGAGGGTGTTCCGATCCGAAAATTTCGGGTTCAATATGCAATTTCATGATCCGAGCGGGTTCGGGTTCGGATTCGGTCAGACCCACGGATCCGATCTGACCCAATATATTAGTGCTGTTTTTTTTTTTTTTAATATCACCCCCCTTAGTTTCAGTATTTACATTTTGCCCCTACTTATATAAACTAAAATTATGGCTCTGGAAGACCAAACTCACCAAATCAAGCACGCCGCTCTTGACGAAACACGATGCCCTAGCCTCGCCGACGTCGCCAGGAGACCATCGCCGTCGCCGTTGCTCGTCGTCGCCTACTCGCCGGCATCACCTGCTCTTTACCAAGGTAATTTTTCCCTCCGTCTCTGCGTTGAATTTAAATCAAATTAGTTGCTGTTTTATTCAAATTCCTGGATTTGGATTTAGTTTTAAGTTAGAATTTAAATCAAATTTTTCTTTTTAGTTGCTGTTGTTTGATTCAATTCCTGGATTTGGATTTAGTTTCTCTTTTTAAGTTAGAATTTAAATCAAAATTTTCTTTTTAGTTAGTAAAGATTACTCCCTCCGTCTCTGTTCTTGGTTCTTGTTGCCTCTGTTGCTGTTTCTGGGAAGGAAGGGCGGATTCGGATAGGATCTCGGGTCAGAGCAGCGATCGGGCACGGATCGGATCGGGCCACAGATCGGATCACGGATCATGGAAGTTCGGATCGGATCGGGTTCGGTCACACATTTTCATAATTCGGATTGGATTCGAATCGGCCCCGATCCGATCCGAACCCGAACCGTTGCCATCCCTAGTACCATTGATTCATATCAAGAACTTGGTTCCAATTCATAATATGTGCAAGAATAATAAAGACATAATGTAAATAAGGTAAAATAAAATAGATTATGAGATGAAGAGAAGATGGGGGAGAATGAGGCCTCACTAATTTTGGTTCTAAGCCTATCTTCTTTCTCTCTTTTCACTCAAGAATGTGTTTGTATCCCTAATCTGCTCTCAGTTTGGCAAAGTTTACACACACAAATGATTTCCCCCCCCCTGAAATGATCAGCAAGGTTCCAATTTATAGGGACTGAGGGTGCCCAAACCATCCGTATGGATTGGCCCCTCTAGTACCCACATTATCCGTACGACTCAGCCTGGCGAGCTTCTGGATTTTTCCAATTTTAATTCCAGAATAGTCCTGGAATTTGAGGTTTATCTTAGTGAGGTCCCAGCCTATCAGTTTATCCCTGAATGGTGCTAAGAGTTCCTCTAAAATTGGTTAATTTCAGATTGGGGTACTTACAGCCGTGGTACAGGGATTCACATGAGGTTGTACTTCTGATGTAACCATTGCTTTAATCCAACCAAGTACAAACCTAGAAGTGTGAATGAAGGCTTCATATGCTGGGTTCTCTGCGTCGGGATTGGTGGTAGCTAGGGTTCGGGCGGGTGGGATTTTATCAACTACAACATGGGTAAGATGGTGTATTTCAAGCATGGAGAGAAAAAGAGAGCTCCAGTTCGGATAGTTCTCATTTGATAGACGAGAATGACCATGTAAGACTGGACATTGTATAGGGTTAGGAGGCCATGTATGTTGTAAGGGTTAATTTTCCCGGGATCGTTATTAGCCAAGGCTTTTGATGCTTCACCCATGGCTATATAGATGTTGCTCTTGATACCATAAAAGACTAACCACTTGCAAAGAAAAGAATTTAGAGAGAAGAAAAGACACAAATAAAAGATGAGGAATGTAAAGAATGGGGAACACATAAAGAGACTAAAATGAGAAAAAAGGAAGACCCAACTCGTATGGTTTGGTTTCCTGAGACTTTGATTATATACGGGTTGTACAACCTTGATTTGTGGAGTGATAAACTTTATGCATATTCTATCCTAATCTCTACTAATTATACTCCCTAATTATAGGTGCTATTTACATAACTAAATACAAGGAGGATATACTAGAATATGTACAAGGTTTACCATATCTTGGAATATTTGAAGAGCACGGCACATGGTCAGCCTGCTCAGGTCGGATCATTGCTTTCAAGATAAAGGCTAGGGGCAAGGGGCGTAGGAGCCAGTTTACTCAAATGCATATTAAATTTATGATGGAGGTCGGAGGCATATATCGTTTGATTTAAATGCAAATGAGTCTCTGTTCGTGTAGCTTCAATACCAAGAAAAAAGCTGAGTGAGCCCAGTCTTCTACTCTCTAAAGTGGAACATATGGATGAGATGACGGAGTTAACTACGGAGGAGTTCGAACCTGTAATGAGAATGTCATCCACATAGACGAGGATGGCTACTGTGGTGTCCTGTTGATGACGAATGAATAATGAAGAGTCCGCATAGCTATTAAAGAAACCCAAGGAGATGAGAAAATCATGAAGTCGGCGAAACCATGCCCGAGGTGACTGCTTGAGTCCATAGAGAGCGCGATGAATTCGACACACGTGAGTAGGGTGTTGTGGATTGGTAAATCCCGGAGGTTGAGTCATATATACCTCTTCGGAGAGAATTCCGTTAAGGAAGGCGTTTTGGACATCAAGTTGCTCAATCGACCAACTACGGGAATAAGATATGGAGAGAAAGGATCGGATGGTTGCTGGTTTAATCACCGGACTAAACGTTTCGTCATAATCGATGCCCTCTTGTTGGGTATAGCCTTGGGCCACGAGACGGGCCTTATACCTTTCAAGAGATCCGTCTGCTTGCCTTTTAACTTTGTAAATTAACCTACTGCCAATGACATTGTGATTGGGAGGAAGAGGAACGATGGACCAAGTGCCATTTTTACGGAGTGCCGTAATTTCCTCTTTCATGGCATGTTGCCAATGTGCCAAAGATGCAGCTTGTTTGAAGTTGAGAGGTTCGAAATATGGAGAGTCCACTGTTGTTGCACCAAGAGCGAAGTGGTGTTTAGGACATAATACACCAGCTTTGGCTCTAGTGATCATAGGGTGGATGCCAAGTGTATAAGGCTGGACTGCTGGAGAAGAGCCTGGCTGTGCTGTTGCTGAAGATCCATTGGACTGAGCTGGAGAATGAAGGGGCGGAGCAGACTGTTCTGGTCCATCTTGCATAGATACGGACTGGTCCAAATTAAAAGGGAGTGGGTTGGGAGAGTTCTCTGTGGGCCTGAGTGAGGGGAGCCCATAATCTGAGTATGGCAAGGTTGTAGCCGGACTAAAGAGCCTAGTTGGGCTTCGCGGAGATGGGCCAGGAGAGTTGTTGTTGGGCTGAAGAGGAGGCCCAGACGGAGCTGATGTAGGCGGCTCAAAAGAGGCTGATGCAGGTGGCTCAGTGGACTGGTCCAATACCGATGTCGAGTGATCCAGTGGAGGTGTGGGCCTAGTGTTTGGTGCAGCAGAGGGAATTGCAAAAGTAGGCCGATGACTTTGCAGCTGTGAACTTGGACCAGTTTGGCTGTTGCAAAATTATTGAACTCATAGAAAAAGTGATGCTCATCAAATAACACATGACGTGAAATATATATCTGACCGGTAATGGGATTAAAACACATGTATCCTTTTCGCATTAAGTCATAGCCTAAGAATACACAAGGTGTAAACTTGAGCATTAATTTGTGCTGGTTATAAGGAACAAGGTTAGGAAAACACGTACACCCAAAAGTTTTTAGAAAATGATAATCAGGAATACGTTTCCACAATTTCTCATAAGGGAAGATATATTTAAGTTGACGCATGGGCAACCTATTTATGAGAAAAACAACAGTAGTGAAAGATTCCAGCCAAAATTTCATGGGAACTTTTGATTTTGCCAGTAAACAAAGACGCATTTCCACAATATGACGGTGTTTACGCTCCACAACCCCGTTTTGTTGGGGCGTGTAAGGACAAGAGGTGCAATGTCCAATACAGTGTTTATGCTCTGATACCATGATAAAGTCTGAGGTTCCATCCCAAAACCAATTGGCTATGGGAGGAGTGGCCCTGGATCTTTATATAGTCAGGCTTTGGCTAGTTAATTCCCGATGTGGGATAAATGCTCCAACACGTCCCCTCACGCATAGCCGAACTTTGGGCTTACGCGTGGACATATAATTGGGTGACGTGGGGCTAGATCATCGTGGGCCGAACTTTGGGCTCGCACGTGTAAAGGGCCAGCTCTGATACCATGATAAAGTCTGAGGTTCCATCCCCAAACCAATTGGCTATGGGAGGAGTGGCCCTAGATCTTTATATAGTCAGACATTGGCTAGTTAATTCCCGATATGAGATAATTGCTCCAACAACCTACCCCGCTTTCTCTCTCTTGCCTTACTTTTCATACTCACAACAACTATCCACTATTAATTTCCATGCATCCTTCATTTTGTGTACATTGTTACGAGATGAAGGGAGTATAAGTTAGGTTTTTTTCATTACGACGAGGAGTTTGCCGATGGTTATTTGTGTTTGAAGAAATCATCAACTTTGATTTGAAATGAGCCTCAAATTATTATGGAACACTCTATTCTTGAGATTCATTAATAAAATATGTGTTGTTTGCTAAAAGAAAGTAAATTGAAAACACTGATGACATTTAGTTTAGCCATGTAAGTAAGAAGTTGTTTACGGCATCTTTAGTCTGATTGATCACGCTATTAGCGTGGATGAAATTTACTCACTCTCCCCCCTAAATGAGTGAGTGTCCATTTTTAACAATTTTTTGTCCCAAAATGAGTGTCTATTTTGATCATAACTTTGTTTCTAAATGTTTTTTTTTTCGATTTTTTTCACCGGTCTCTTTATACTTGCAAAAAATGTTAGTAAAGAGGATTACAAGATTATATATGATTTTTTCCATCAAATTATACAAAAAGTTATGTCCCTTAAAATGAAATTTGCACACTTGTTTAGGGACATAGATAGTAATAAATTAATGAAAGCATTGTATAAATAGTTAACAACGATCTGATCTAACAAAATGACTTGGTTAGCCATTTTCGTTGGGGTGTAAGTTTTGGAGGAAACCGGTTTCTCGCTAAACTACATAAAGCCCACTTTTTTTTTTTTTTTTCTATTTGCAAGCATTTGGCGAACATTTAAAAGCAGTTTGAAAAACAAGATTTTTTATAATTTAGGGATAAACTAGTTCCCCCAAAATCTTGTGTTCATTGGGGGTAATATGATTGAAAACCGTCGAATAAATATACTAGTATTTACTAAATATGGTAGGTTTATTTGACAGACTGATAATTATAATTGGTAAAGTTAATATTTCAACTCGTCCACATACAACGGAGTAAAATACTCAAACTAAATACTTTCACCGTAAAATTTGATTTCAGATAATCAATACAAGTGAACTTTAATTTGAATTAAATCATTCTACTGAAATTTTATAAGATTATTATTATAGTCTCAATTGATGGACGAGCTATTTTGAAATATATATTTTTTCTATTATTTGAGGGAAATAGGGTAATCGCATTTATTTTTAATTTTTTCCAATGTTTCTTAACTATGAATAACACTTACTCGAATGAACCAACTACATGAATACTCCACCAGTTTCAAAATAAATGTCGCAATTAACTTAACCTATCAACCAGCGTTTTTAAGGTCATTGATGCCTTAACCCAACCCAAAGAAGGATAATAGACTTTCTTAACTGTGTGCGCATTAGTTGTATAATGATAAAATTGCATTACGACCATTACCTTTATTTTAAAATGCAATTTTTTTTACACATACTCCAAAGAAAATGAGATGCATTCTGCTTTCACAATAAGACGGGTTGGTAATTGGTTATGAAGACTAGTTAGTACTCCCGCTATCCCTAAATAAATGTTCAAATTTCATTTAAAGGGATTTCTGGATGTTTTTTGCATTCATACAGTATAGTGACAAATATTCATGTAATTATTTTTTCAAATATTTTGTTTTGCATGTATAAAAAGACTAGTGTAAAAAATTTTGATAAAAAATAATTAGAAACAAAGTTATTTTTAAAAGACTACATTCATTTACAACAATTTTTTAAACATAAACATTTATTTAGAGACAAAAGAGACGCGGAGGAGGGAGTAGATTTTAAGGGATAGGAAGTGAAGCAAAGGTACGGTGAGAGGTTTGAGTGAAGGAGGTGCATTCATCATCCAAAATTCCATTCCTCACATGAAAAAAAAAAGGATAGGAATTTGAGGTTTGCTTCAAGGTCACACATCTTCCACCACACTCACATTATCAACACCTTTGCTCCTTTTTTTAGGTTCCTTATTTTTTGTTCTTTCTACCTAAAGTTTGTTCCTTTAGTTGCCTTCATCTCATGGCAATTAAGGAAAAAGTAAATTATAAGTATACACAATTTTATGTGAAATACATGAAGTTTGTTGCTTTAGTTGCCTTCAATTTTTTATTTTTTTTTTAATTTTTTCAAATTTAATTCATAGTTAAACTCAATACATAATCATCAGCAGAAGCGCCTAGGAGACAAATTCTAGGGAGAGAAAAACTTCTCTCTAACTTCTGGGGGGAGGGGAGATCGAACCCATGACCTCCAGGTTGAAAGCTATGAGCTCTGGCCACCAGGCTAAAGCCTGATGGTTAGTTGCCTTCATTTCATTTCTACAAAGAAATGAAATACATGAAGTTTACTATGGATTTAAAAGAAGTCTTATTTTGTAACAATTTTCTCTCGCTATCCTAATATCTCAATAATGAATGAATTTCTCTCCTCAAAAAAAAAATAAAAAAAAAATAATAAAAACAAGTAAATAATGAATGAATTTCTAAACATCAAGATTGAGCTAGGTTTTGTTGATTTCTTAAATATCAATGTTAATCTGTTATATTAGAACCCTTCGATAAATTGTCTTAAATATTACAACAGAACTTCGTAATACTTTTATTTTCTCTATTCCACAATAATACTAAATGTTGCTTCTTTTATTGGCTCAAAATAAATATTAGACATTTTTATAACAACATATTTTTTTTGTACAAATTTATAACTATACAAGCAAGGTACAAAAGCGACACTTTTCATTCTGGTTAATTTCAATGTTATGAAGTTCAGTAAAGTTTCAATGTCCATTACTTTCTATAAAGCCTACTACTATTATTTTGAATTTATAACTGTAGATTTTTTTTTGGTTTGCCATCTCTTTTATTATTGTGAATGAAATTAAGGTAGAAAGTTTAACTGTTATTGCAAAGACTACACACCCACGATTGAAAATATGGAAATTTTTTATTTCAGGCCATTCAATTATTCATTGGTTAAGACTAAAATTGTCTTTTGACATGCTTTTTGGTCATGACAAATCACTTTGTTGAATTTATGACTTGCCCAATCTGTTTCAGGATAAATGATACAGTTGACAAATTAATATTTTTTATTTTTTTTAATATGTTTTCTTAAATCTCTTCATGAGTGGTGTAGTATATCTTTACCAAGACACACAACTATAACTTCCTTTAAGAAAAAGTAGTTTAGAGAGGCCACCAAACATTATACTTAAGTTTTAGAAATGTGACATTTATCATAAAACAAACTAATACTCCTTTTGACCCAGAAAGATAATCTCATTTTGATTTTTTATGGTAAAAAAAAAATGAACTTTGACCAACCATTGGTGACAATCTAATCATTCTAGTGAAATTCTAAAATTTGTAATTGATAAATCATTAAGTGATTTATCAATAACATTTTTTAGAATTTCATTGTGACCATTAATTGACACCAATGTTTGGTCAAAGTTTATTTTTGTTAACTATAAAAAATCAAAATGACACTATCTTTCGGGACAGAGAGAGTATAAAAAGTATAATATTTATTCTGAAATAAAAAAATTATATAATTATTTTAACAAAAAAGGTGTATGTAATTTATGTGAAAATCTGGTGAAAAACTTATTTACACTAACTTTAGTGAAAACTTGTTTTTCATCTCCTATACTCCCACCTTCTCAGACTAAAATTCTTAGTTTACCTTTACACGGAGATTAAAAAGTAAATAAATGTTGTGAGTATTAAAAGTAAAGCAGGAGAAAATAGGAAAAAGAAAATAGGTAAAAAGTTTTTGTTGTAAAAATGATAAGTGGGTCCCATTGTTCATTGTAGGTAATAAAACAAGACAAATTCTTGTATACACCCGTTGCACCATGTGCGGCGGGTCATACCTGCGGGTCAACCCGCCCAGCCCAGCCTCTCCCACTCTCCAAGATCACGACACGTGGCAAGCTTAAATAAAACCTCCAATAACTTTAAAATGGTATATCTTGATATTTATAAGTCGGGAAAAAAATTTAAAAATACCGTTGTGTTCGTCTTGACAAGACGAATCAAACTAGATAGGTCATGATATGGTTTGATTTTTTTTAAAAAACATACTTTTTAACACATAATTTTTTTTGAGCTACTCGTCACCTGAGATGTAACACTCTGTTTTGATAAAAGTAACAGTTTCATCTTCAAAAAGTAACACTTTTTACTGTCAAATGTAACAGCAGTTTTACAAGAAAATTTAAATTGTTTGATTGTTTTTGTGGTTAGAAAAAGTAATATTTGAAGTGTAACAGAGTGCATATATGATTATAATTTTCTATATAGATGAATGTAAATTTTTTTTATTTAGTAAATGTTACTTTTTTTTCTTTAAAAAAAGAGAAAAAATTAATGTATATAATCGTATTTGCATTTCAATTATTACTTTCTCAATAAAAATTGTTACATTTTAGATATAATGTTACATTTAAGACTATAAACTGTTACAATTGAGAAAAAAAATGTTACATTCATTTTTTTATAAAATATAACATTAGTTTAGTTTGTCAATCTTATGTTAATTTTGAAAAAAAAAGGGTGTTACATTTGAAAATAAGAGTGTTACATTTCTTTATAAAAAGTGTGACATTAGTTTAGTTGTCACTTATGTTATCTTTAATCTATTGCAGCAAAATTGTGCTACATTTTGAAGAAAAAAAGTGTTACATTTCGTTATAATAAATGTTACTTTTGTTGGCAAGGAAAAATAAAGTTAGGGGGGGGGCAAAAAAAAAAAAAAAAGACGGCGCGGCTCCGTGCGAGCCGTCGCACGCCATGCGGCAGCCGCATAGGAGAGACTGGCCCATAAAACAACTTTTTTTTTTTTTTTTCCATAAAAAACTAGTTTTACACGAACTTAATTTTTAATTTTTTAAGAGGTTTTTCAAAAAACTGAATTTAATTACTTCGATCAGACGGTAGATATCTAAAGAGTACTAGTAACAAAGACCCTAAATCCCACTTCTTACACCAAAATCCAGGTCCGTCAACATCCCGAATCCAGCGTGTCATATTCGCACCTTTTAAAGTGGAATCACAACATTCCATAATTATTCAAATCAATTCATTTCGGACCGTAGAAGAAAAGCAAGTTTCTTTTGAAAAAAAAAAAAAAAAAAACAGCACAAAAAAAAAAAAAAAGAGACCAGATCTCCTGTATCCATCCGGTGTGCCATCCATGTGCCTAAAGTGATCCGGCCGTTAATATGTTTAAATAATATTAATAAAATGTTAATTTTAAAAATTATGAGCCATTGGATCACTTTGGGAACATGAAATGGCACACCGGATGGTACAGAAGATCTGCTCGGTAGTATGAATTTCAGTCCCATTCGATGCCTTTAAATGGCCAAAAGTAAGCTTAGAGCGGGAACAACCCCATTTTAGCTTCCCCCTAAACTCCATCTTCTCCTTCCCTCTCTCTTACTAAGCACCCTTGTTTCTTCTCTCTCTAGATCTGCTGCTCTTTGCTCCATCAATCTCCTCTCGTAAGTTTTCAATTCGGTTGTTTACTTGTAGATCGTCTTAATTTCGATGTTATCTCTCTTTTTCGACTTGTATTTTGCTTGATTTTCTATTTTTTTTTTGTTCATATTTCACGCACAATCACACATAGTCTGCGTTTTTTTTTTTCTGACAGTTTCGGTGCGCGTATAATGACAGTTATGGATTGTGTTTGTTGTTGTATACAGTACAAGTTTCTCTGAAATTGTGCTTTGAATTGCGTTTTTTTTTGTTTTCCAGTATTTTTAGGAGGTTTTTGTGGTATGATTTTGCTACTGGTTTTCCTTATTTCTGTGTAAGTCATAGATCTTTTTCGTTTGGGGTTACGGTTACAATGTGTAATTTTAGTGTAATTGGCTCCATTTTAGATATTTTTGCATTCGGTTACTAAATGCTACAATGAAATTCATAACATACTTATTCGATTTGTCGAAAATTTGGTAAAAGTGGCAGGTATGAGCAAACATTTGTAATTTGTGTTGGTTGTTAGAATTTTGTGTTTTAAGTTTTTTGATCTATGTACCAGATAGTAATCTGAGTGAGATTCTGGCAGCTATTTTCGTTTTTGATTGTAGGTGCTCCGTATTATTTGGCTATTGTTATTTTGTAACGACCCAAGCCCAATATCCGGTCCGCTACATAAGCACAACTGTACGAAACACTGGCGCGTACTGAGCACAAATAACTTGAGTTCATGTGATTACCACGAGCCCACCCTTCCATGGATGTTATTGGTGCCCCATAATAAAATAGTATTGTGGAGGCTTATATATCACAATCAACGTCCACATCTTTCCAATCGGGATGAGGGATATCCCATAATTTGTGCACTTTGAAACAAAACAAAAATGGACGTAAAAGTATATGATAATTAATCTCTATTGTTTGTATTGAATCATTATTGAAGAGATATGAATCGATGAAGATATAAAACTTGCTTGTTAAATGATTTGTATTCGAGTATTGATTTGCTGTCTGTAATTTCTGTAGATCATCATAAAATATGTTATACATTGTATATTGCCCCAAACAGGGGTGTAGAGTGATCTTACAGAATTCTAATTTGTTTCAGTATGGATCTTAAAACAAAAGGTTTTGCGAATTGTAAAGTTCTGCTCTATATTGTTATTTGTAGTCGTTTATGAATGTACGCACCTAAAGCCTCTCATACACTAATTGCAGTTGCAGGCCACTTCGCCTTTCTTTATTCCTTCAAAATATTAATACTTCTCACTGTTGGTTGTTTAGCAATTGCAAATTTCCCTTATGAACGCTTCTTTCATGTTTTATCAGTTTTCCGTATTTTGATTGGCCTGTCGTTTTGCTGAAACCTATGATTGTATGTGCAGTTGAATCATGACACAACAGAAACCTCTAGAATCTCACCGGTCCTCGCATCCCCCTCTTAATGAAAGAATACTTTCATCCATGACCAGGAGATCAGTTGCTGCACACCCTTGGCATGATCTTGAGATAGGTACTTGATCTTTATAATCACTCGAAACAGAAGCCCCTCTAACTGAATAACATGTGATGTTCGACATTTTAATTTCCTCATGTATCGGCTGCAGGACCTGGAGCCCCAACTATTTTTAATGCGGTAAGGATTCTGAACTCAGTGTAGATCAATTTTTTCAAATCATTATTAGTATTTTACATGTATTTTAATTTCAATTTCACTTAAATTTCATTCAAATGTGTCGTGTGTAGCCTTTCGTAATGTAAGCATTCGAGCATTGAGATACTTCTGTAACCAGTTTCTTTGGGTGAATCTTCTGTAGACTGATTTAAGAAAAGCATGCTACATTTTTGGTGAAGGTGATAAAAAAAACTTGTAATTATCTGCAGGTGATTGAAATTAGTAAGGGGAGTAAGGTGAAATATGAGCTCGACAAAAGAACTGGACTGATCAAGGTAATTCGTGATTGTAATTGGAGTTATCATCGGAAAATCGGTTGATTCATTATGAGTTTCTAAAACGTTTAATCCGCAGGTTGACCGTGTTCTTTACTCATCAGTTGTGTACCCGCACAACTATGGTTTTATCCCTCGTACACTCTGTGAGGACAATGATCCTCTGGATGTCTTGGTTATCATGCAGGTATCAAGATTTTCTAATTCTTTTCTTAAAGTAAAATGGTGGTTCTGTCTTGAATCTTTCTCTGTCATGTGTTTTGAAAATAACGTCGAGAAAAAGTTGTTTTAGTGTGAAAAGTGACCTTTAATCATCCTAATGAAAAATTGTTGTTGATAGTATTTATATTGGTGTATCAATAACAAGTTTTATAATTTTATTTGGATAATTAAATCAACCTAAATTTATTGTTCGAAGTTCCTTCCTACAAACGTCCAAAAGATGTCGACATTTATTTCGGGACAGAGGAAGTATATAATTGAGAAACATCTATGAACTTTATCACAAAAAAATAATTTAACGCGATCACTTTTTAATTTGATTACCAAATTATCTGTCTCAATCTAGGAAATCAAAAATGAAGAATAAGTCAACTTAGCACCAATTATTGAAAACTTATTTTGATAAGTAAAAAGAACTTGGCTTCGTCCGGGCTTGAACCGGGGACCTTCAGTGTGTTAGACTGACGTGATGACCAACTACACCACGAAACCTTTGGTAATGGTTTATGTGTGTAAAATTAGGGAAATAATAAAGTTACAAAAGATGGCCACAAAATGTGGCTTACAAAATGAGGTGTCATAATTGTGTTGGTGTTTTTAATTGAAGTGTGCCGGGTCCACTATCGATGTAGCCAATGAAATATCGCCACCACACCTTGTATCCATCATTTTTTAAGCCTAGCATTGCCCGTAAAATTATCTAAGCAGATATGAAAATAACTTTAGATTTAGTTCATAAGATATTTATTTCACAAGGTGATTGGTTACTTTGCTGAAGTTCTAACCCTGATTGAAGTGTATCTCTCAATGTTCTAACAAAATCAAATTTACTTGAATAAGATTATACTCCCTCCGTCCCAAAGTGATCTTCCTATTTGACTATTCAAACCTTTTAAGGATATGAACACTTGCTTCACTTACTATGTTGTGTTTATGCACATTTAAGCCCAAATTTAGAAATGGGAAGAATTTTTTGGGACAGTAAAAAATGGCAAATGAGAAGATCATTTCGGGAAAGAGGGAGTATCTATCATCTATGATACTTAGTAGGCTTTGCAAACATCTACAGGAACCCATCCTTCCTGGGTGCTTTCTCCGAGCTAAGGCAATTGGCCTTATGCCCATGATTGATCAGGTATTACTTCCATCCTATGATTGAACAAGTGTTATTTTACGTTTTAAACGAATATTAGCTAACGTCGAGAATGCAGGGAGAGAAAGATGATAAGATAATTGCTGTTTGCGCTGATGATCCCGAGTATAAACACTTCAATGACATCAATGAGCTTCCACCACATCGTTTGGCAGAGATCCGTCGCTTCTTTGAAGACTGTATGTGTTTTTTTTTTTCAAACTTAATTATATATGAGGGTTTTCGGGTTGTCATTAAGTTTTCTTTAAACACGTTTCAACTTTACTTTTCTTAACATTTCAAACAGACAAAAAGAATGAGAATAAGGAGGTTGCGGTTGATGATTTTCTGCCTTCCACAAAGGCTTATGAAGCAGTTCAGCATTCCATGTAAGTAAAATGTTTCTGAGATATAGTTTGATATTCTGGTCTCCTAGTATAAGATGCACCACATAGATCATCCCAGTTATTTAGGAAAGGGGTCAACTTGGTCAACATTGCTTACAGTACCACTCTATCTTACTTTATTGGTTATGTTTCTGAGATATAGTTTGGACAAAAACTTGTGTGAGACGGTCTCACATGTGAGACTTATGGGCGGGGCGGGGCGGGGCAGGGCAGGGCAGGGCAAGTCCATTTCCTCTCTCATTGAGATCCATATCATGCGTGAGACTGTCTCACACAAGACTTCCTCTGTAGTTTGATACTCTGGTGTTCTAGCTAAAGATGCACCACATAGGTCATCCCTGTAATTTAGGTAAGTGTCAGCTATTGTCAACACTGCTAAGAAGACCACTCCATCTTAATTTGTTGGTCATGTAATGCTGTCAAAAGAAAAGAAAGACAACTAGTCCCCTAAACACTGCGGAATTCTTTGTTTGGATGTAGGTTTGTAAACAAAATTAGACGAGATGCTAGTGTTAAATTTCATTTCCTTTATCTTTACAAATGTTTGAAGGGGAGGGACCTTGTTTGAGCTTAATTAAGTTGCTTCATAAAATGCAGGGGCGGAGCCACACATTGGGTTAAGGGGTCAACTGAGACCCCTTTATTTTTAGAAATGTACTAACTCCGTCCCAGAATAAATCTCACAATTGACAAGTCAGCATTTTAAGTTTTTTTGTTATGTTTCCTTAAGTGGCCCCTCTTTTCATAGGAGATAGACGTGATGTCAATTGAGTTTGATTCATACAATTACCTTAAGAGAGGGTAACTTTAGAGAGATCACCATACTTTATATCCTGTATTTAGAAATTTGACATTCATTTTGGGCATAAGTGCAAACTAAAATTTTGTTTTCTGAGGCTGATGATTCTTCTACTTGCTTTATCGAAAAGATGACTTACTCCCTCCGTCCCAAAATGATCTTCTCATTTGCCATTTTTCGTTGTCCCAAAAAGTTCTCATTTCTACAATTTAGGCTTAAATGTTCATAAACATAACATGGCTAGTGAAGCAAGTGTTCATATCCTTAAAAAGTTTGAATAGTCAAATATGAAGATCATTTTGGGACGGAGGGAGTATTTTTTAGCTTCCCATCAATAATGCTTACATGTTAAGTGGATCCAAATGGTTGAATCTAATTTATTTTACTTTATTTGCATTTTTTTTTGAAGGGATCTATATGCTGACTACATAGTGGAGAACTTGAGGCGGTAGTATGATTCTCAAACGCGAGTGATGGCTGATGAAGGAAGTCTGTGTTTCGTATAGGGAAATATGTTATATCATACTACTAGTATTTTCCATTTCTATGGATTTTATATTTTTGATAAGGCTATGTTTGGCAACTTATCAAAGTTGCGGAATTGGAGGGGGAAGAGTAACTTGAAATTCTGAGAAATTCATTTTATTCTTTCTATTCCGAATTCAAGGCTTGTAATTGAGAAGCCAAATGTGTGCTTATTATGATACCTACACCTACACCATTGACAATGATTATGATGAAAATTCCTCAAGAAGCACATACAGTATAATTTTGACTTCAATTGATGATATTGATTTTAATGTAATTCAATATTTTTCTTAGCTTTTGATCTTTTTGGTTATGTTCATAGATGAACATGTCCTAAGATGTGATTAACTCAATGGACATGCAATTAATCATATCTAATAAACATCAATCACGCAAAATATTCGTGACTATTGAAACATGAAAGAATGAGGAAGAATAATACTACCTCTGTCCGTAAATGAGTGTCCAAATTTCATTTTAAAGGACATAACTTTTTGTATAATTTGATGACAAAATTCATATATAATCTTGTAATTCTCTTTACAAACATTTAGTTTTTGCATGTATAAAGAGACCGGTGAAAAAAATTTTGAAAAAAAAAACATTTAGGGACAAAATTATGATCAAAATGAATCATAATCTTTGATGTAAAAGCAATCAACAACGACGAAGTTTGAATGGGAAAAAAAAATCACTTCTTAAAGCTTAAATTCCGTACATTAAAGTCTTTCTAATACTAGGGTTTCCTATTTATACAGGGTTAACCCCTGCTTAGAATTAGGAATTTAGCGAATTTTAAAAAGATTAGACCGCGGGGATAAGTGCACACTTAGGGCTCGTTTGGTAGAAAGGCATGGATAAACATGATTATTTATTGGTGTACTAATAATCGGTGTATAAATAACACCACCCCTTTTTAAGGGACAAATAACAAGGGGATAAGCATCTTATCGGCTCCAACCCTCTAATTAGTCCAATATTTAAATCCTACCAAACAACTCTATCTGATATTATTTATCTTATCCCGCTTTTTATCAGGTTACCAAACGACCCCTTAGATCATGATTAGTGGTGAACAAATTTTGGTTCACTAAGAGTGATTTCGTGAACCAATTTTTGTTCATGGCAATTAGTAGTGAGCCAATATTTGTTCACGAAAATTGGTTTGAGCTATATGTGTATTTTATTATTTTGTCATTTTTAAAATAATATTATTTAAATAAAAATATTAAGAATGTTTATAATTTCTTTTTCGCTACAAATAGAGTCTAATTTCGTAATATTTGACACAATTTTTAATATTTTACTATATATAAAGGATTAATTTTTTTATTGTATATATTTGACCTAATTTTAATACTTTATATATTTAAGTTTTCTTTTCGGCCAAACGACGTCATTTATGTCAAAATAAATAAATAAATAATGTGCACTTTCCTTTTTTTTTTTCCCTATAAATAGAGGTGAAGATTGAGTAGGTTATGTACACGTCTTCTTTCATACTTCCTCTCTCTATAATTAGCAAAAGAAATCAAGATTTCCTTTTTTTTTATCATGGATAATTACGGGAATAGTTCTCATAATTACGGAAATAATCATGATCATCATGCTTGGTTCGAGGAAATGCTTGCTAACGATCCCAACTTCGTAAACAATTATAGGAAAAATAACTTTCAGAATTACCCCAACAACTCAAATCCTCTAAACTTCAACCAAAACTCACCATAAGATTTTAATTCTCCAATAAACACCAAGTCAACTTTTGGCTTTGCACCTAACTACCAAAGTTTTACTCAAGAGTCACGGAACATCAAATTTGTTTCTGAACATGGATTTCCCGGCATGTTAGGAAACATCGATTGCATGCATTGACATTGGAAAAACTACCCATGTCCCTAGAGAGGGCAATATCAGGGTCGTAGTGCGAAAGATTTGTAGCTAGGACTATTTTCTGGAAATGACCACTTGTGATCACGGATGATCACACAAGTGACACCACAACTGACAAGACAACTGTCTACGAACATAATATAAGAAAAAAACGTAAAAACACAGAAAAACGCAGCAGATAATTAAAAACAAGAATTTTAATAGCAAGACTATGCTTGCTGGAAAACTTTCATTAACAAAAAACTTGCAGAATACAAGTTAACAAACGATTACAATGAAAGAAAATAAAAATACAATACTCTCTCCGTTCCGGGTAAGTTGCAACAATTTGCCATTTTGGGCATTCCACTTAAGTTGCAACGCCAAATAAGGAAACTCTTTATTACTTTTATAATCCTCCACTCATTCTCTCTATTCCTCCCAACCACTCATTATTCTCCACTCATTCTCTCTCTTCCTCCCAACCACTCATTATTCTCTTTTCTTAATTTTTGTATTTCCCCTTCCATGTTGCAACTTACCCGGAACGGAGGGAGTATGTTTTTGACTTAATAACAATTGCAAAATACTAAAGATTAAAACTCTAGATCTAGAACTTATGAATCCAATCCCAAAATCTGCACAAGGCTGTAAAGAATAAAGGATTGGTCCCTAATAAGTGTTCTTCACGGATCTAGAACAATGAAAAGATCAAAATAACTTGAAGATCAAAACTCTTGAGAACAAAAGACTGCAAGTAACAAAAGGACTCTAGAAAAACTCTTTTTCTCTTTGAATGCTCTAAGAATCTATCCATCAATAGCTGATCTCTCTTTGTTTATATGGCCTCCAACCCTAGAGTCCTACAGAAATAAGAGATCCACTTTGTACAAGGAAAGGATTAGTATGTTAGTAAAAGATAAATACCAAAAATATAAATCCTAAAATAAAACTACCAAATATAAATAAATAACCTAATATAAATACAAATAACCTAAATTATAAACAACTTAAATAAGGATAATATACAAACTAAATTAAAATAAAATACAAACATCTTTAAAATCTAAAATAATTATATACAAAATAACCACCAAAATTACAAAAATCCAAATTCAATTAAAAGAGTATTTTCATACTCTTTCATAGTGGAAAAGCATCACTGGTTTTAGAAGTTGTTGCCCCACATGATCTATGGATTTGACATTCTTTCTTCGGTATTCCAGGCTCACTCAATGACATCAACATTCTTCACCGCACTCCGATGTTTGATGATGTTTTATATGGTGTGGCACTACAGCTAAGCTTCCAAGTGAACAACAATCAATACGACATGGGATATTATCTCACTGATGGATTTATCCACAATGGGCAACGTTTATCAATTCAATCCCCTACCGATAGAAGAAAAAGACAAATTGTTTGCAAAACCGCAAGAGGCATGCATAAAAGACGTAGAGCGTGCTTTTGGGGTGCTTCAGCTCGCTTTGCAATACTCCGCAATCCGTCATTCCAAGCGATTCTTGGTAAAAATAATGACAACTTGCACCATATTGCATAATATGATAGTTGAAGATGAACGAGATTGATATAAAAATTTTGATGAAGCGAAAACAAAAAAATAAAAGAAAAATTAAGTCCAACTGGGTTGCGCAAGACGAGACATTCACGTATACAAGAGAAAATTCACATGCTGGAAATAGTATTGCCGAATATATCGCACGCAAGCGGAATGTTCAAAGCAAAGCTACACACGTGGCTCTCAAAGCAGACCTACTTGAGCATATATATGCGAAGAATAACTCTTGAGATCGTATGCATCATTTTTAGGGGTGTCAGTGGTTCGGTCCAGACCGCGGTTTGGGACCGAACCGAACCAAACCATACGGTCTGGTTCGGTTTTAAAGCACGAGTGGTTCGGTTCAGTCTCAAAAATTGGTAAACCGCGTGATTTGGTTTGGTTTGTGGTCTGACCCCTTCAGACCAAACCAAACCGAACCAAACCAGACCGAACCGCCAGACCGAACCATTAGACCAAACCGCCAGACCGAACCATCAGACCACATATATTAGTCATATTTTTGTATGTTAAGTAACATCCACCTTTGAAATATTAAAAAAAGACTACATTACATTAAACCATTCTTAAATCTCATTTTGCATCTTATTCAATATTCATTTCACCAAGTGTTATATTTGTTAAGGCACATAGTTAACAAAATTCCGATGTGTGTTTACTTCATTCAAATTCTTTATTCGTTAAATATTCTTCTTTCTCCATATTTTCCCTTTTCGACAAAGTCTAAACCATGATTTGAATCGTCATTTGAACCTCGGTCAGAATGGTGGTTTGAACTACGGTCTGAATCACGGTCTAGACCACAGTCTGAATCACGGTCTAAACCGCAGTCTGAACCACATCATTGAACTGCGGTTTGAACCAAACCGAACCAAACCACGGTGGTTTGGTTTGGTTCGGTTTGAACTTTTTCGTGGTTCGGTTCGGTCTGGAAGTTTCCCAAACCGATGACTGGTGGTTCGGTCTCTAAAATGACCGAGACCGAACCAAACCGAACCATTTACACCCCTAATCATTTTATGTATTACCGTCGTTGCTTTACGTTTGTTCGTTTGTGTTTTGTGTTTTAGTATTTCAAATTTTCATGAGTGTAATGTTTTAAACTATAGTAATTTGAAGTTTATTTATGACAATTTAATTTTTCAAAATTATGTAATTATATATATATATATATATTAATTAAGTTAATAAAAATAATATTTAATAATGTATATTATTAATTTTATAACGTGAAATTATTATAAAAACAATATATTTGTGAACGGAAATTCGTTCACCACTAAAGCATGTGAGATGGTGTGAACGAAACCAGTTTCGTGAACGAACCATTGTGAATGCCTTTAAGGAGGGGCATATATTTTTGGCCTTGTACTGTGCAGATGCGTAGATTTTCTGATCTTTTTCTGACATGCGTTATTTTTTTTTTAATTCCTGACAGGACCTTAGATACTCCACAAATCTTCATAGTGTCGATTTCACCAAATTTATGCATTTTAATCTATGTTCACGGTCATTTTCACCAAAACACTTGAAATCTACATTAAATATCAAAATCCGAGAATTTCACTAATGTAAGTCTAGAAATTACTAGTAGATGAATATAAACTCATCTATGAACAAGTTAGTTTAATTGATTGATCAGAATCCAATAAATCGACCTAATACATAAGAAATGGTCCTTCCGTCCCAAATGAAATTAATTTTCTAATTACTTTATTTGGATGTATCAAAATAAATATCAAATTAAAATAAATATCAAATTGACGTATACTCCCTCTGTCCCACACGAATTATGATTTTTTAATTGGGCACGAGGATTAAGGAAAAAGTGTTAGTGGAGTAGGTGTTGTGAGTATGAAACGTAAAGTATGAGAGAGAAAGTGGGGTAGAATAATGAGCGGAAAGTTGTTGTGAATGTGAATGTGGGTCCCATTAAATTAAACATTTCCATTTTTGGGTTCTCCTAATTCAAATTAGACATTCAAAATATTTTTTTTCCCAATTCGAGTGAGACCGGTAGTATAAGATAATTTACTTAGTATTATATATTTCCAATTGTACCACAAATCTTCTTCTCCCTCCAACTCTTCATTGCTAAAACTGACAAGGTTGGAAGTACTCTCTCCGTCCCAAAACACCTTGCAATTTATTTTTTTGTGTCCTATTGGTAAGTCCCCTTTCCTAAAATGTTCAAAATTTATCGTTTTTCTATTCTCTCTACCCCACTTGTCATACTCACACACTTACTTTTGGGCACCACTTGTAAATCTCACTCAACTTATCATATTCACAACCTTTTTCCCACTCACAATACTTTTGATTATATTTACTCACTCCTTAATTCTCATGCATCATTAAATGTGTGGAAGGTGTTTTGGGACGGAAGAAGTATATGATTTACTCCCTCCAGTCCAAAATAACTGTTTTTTTTTTTTTGCATTTGCACAACTCTTAAGAAATGTAATAATTATCATGATTTAGTGACAAAAGTTCCAACTTTACCCCTAAGTGTGCAACTTTCTTACATTAATGTCTCACACTAAGATAATTAATAAAAGAGAACACGTTTCATTGCATGGATAAGAGTGACATTTAGCTCTAAAGTGACAATTATTTTGGACCAAAATTTTTGTCCAAAAGTGACAGTTATTTTGGACCGGAGGGAGTACTAATTAAAGTGCCGAAACAAATGCATGGAGTAAGTACAAACTGACGTACTTACTTTAATGTTAACTACAACAACAAAATTCATTAAATGCGCGCAACTATTTTTGTCTGTCTTCAACCAATATACATTAGAGAAGTTATATGCTCTCTCAGTCTTAAAATGATCCACGTTTGACTATTCAAATATTTTAATGACATGAACACTTATTTTATTAGTCATGTCGTGTTTATGCTTAATTAAACTTGAATTGTAGAAATAAGAATTTTTTTTTGGGACAATGAAAAATGACAAATGAAAAAATTATTTTGGGACAAAGAGAGCATAATAGTATTTACAACAATGTTCTACTCCCTCCGGTCCAAATAACTGTATTTTTTTGCATTTGCACAACTCTTAAGAAATGTAATAATTATCGTGATTTAGTGACAAAAGTTCCAACTTTACCCTTACTAAGTGTGCAACTTTCTTACATTAATGTATCACACTAAGATAATTAATAAAAGAGAACAAATTTAAATGCAAGGATGAGAAAGACATTTAGCTCAAAAGTGATAATTATTTTGGACCAAAATTTTGATCTAAAAGTGACAGTTATTTTGGACCGGAGGGAGTACTTTTGTGCGCTATTGCTAATAGCGAATTCTAAGTTTTGGTAGTTTTAATTCGCTATTAGTAGTAAATTTAAAACTTTGCTATCAGCAATAGCAAAGTCAATAAAATAGAAAATTGACAAAAACTTGTACGAGAACATTATGACCCGTCTCATAGTAGAGACGGGTCATTTTTGACCCATGACCCGGATCCATGACCCACAGGCCTTTATTTTATTATTTTTTTTTTTTTTTAAATATTATTGTTTTTGGTTTTTTTTTCGGTTTGTCAAAAGTAATAGTTACTATAACTAAATGTAACAAACGTGTTACTTATATGTAACAATTTGTATACATAAAAGTAATACATATATACAGAAAAGTAACATTGTTTTTTTTTTTTTTTTATGTTTTCTTCGTTTGCCAAAGGTAATACTTGTTACAACTAAAATGTAACGAACGTGTTACTTATATGTAACAGTGTTTATACATAATTGTAACACATGTATAGAAAAAGTAATAATTCAACCATTTACATTTTTAGAGCTAAAAACACTTGATTAGTATTACATGTAAAAGTATTACATTATCTATAGAAATATGTTATAATTTCTTTTATTAAAGTGTTACATTTACTTGTACAAACAATTACATTCATGTGTATGAGTTGTTACTTTTCAAATGTTACTTTCTTTCAAAAAATTAAATCAAGATACACAATATTTTACATTTTTGCAAAAAGCACTATTACATTTCAGTATAAATGATAATTACCTTTAGATATTGTTTGGGTTACACGTAATTATAGTTAGTATTACATTTGAAAAAATGGGTAAAACGAGCTGTTGTTTTTGTAAAACAGGTGTTACGTTCACTTATGAACAATGTTACTTTATATGTATACAGCCATTACATTAAGTTATGGTAACTATTACTTTTGGTAAACGACGGAAAAGCCGAAAAAAATAATATAAAAACTCAAACAAAAAAAAAAGCAAAAAAAAAAAGGCCAATGGGTGGTTGCCATGTGGCAGGTTATGCCCCATGGGTAATGGATCCGGTTCAATGGGTCAGGTCTGGTGGGTAAAAAAACCCGCCTCATAGAAGAGACGGATATAGGTGTTCTCATGGGAGAGTAGCTCTAAAAAATTTTGGTAATATATTTTCACAAAAACATTTAAGCAAAATACTAAATGGCAGGCTAAGGAAAAGTAAACTTAGTAGGCTCATTAATTTAATAATGTTGTTTCATTTGCTTATACCATATAATAAAACTTTTTAACAATATAATTTTGCTTGCTTGTATGTTGTGAAAATGCCAAAGAATAATACTGGGGGCACAAAAAAGTCACAAAATCTCACTCACAAAATCTTAGGTGTAGTGATTTAATTGGTGTTTTTAATTAGAGTGTGGCGGGTCCACTATCGCTACAACCAATAAAATATCGCCACCTCATTGTGTGAGCATGATTTTGTGATTTTGTTTTGTGCCCCTAGTAGGGATGGCCAACTCCGGTTCCGGTTCGGAACAGCCGGTTCCGGTTCTGCATATAGGTGAACCTTAACCGGCCCTTGCTTACCCCGGATCCAGTTCCGATTACCATAATCCGGTTCCGGTCAATAATGAATAAACAAGTTAAAAATTATTGAAAAACAAGGGATTTCCTGTCCGGTTCACCATTTATGTGAACCTTAACCGGCCCGGATGACTGGCGGTTCCGGTTACTCCGGTTCCGGTTTACTCGCCGGTTTGCTCCGGTTCCAGGCTTCTCCGGTTCGGTTCTGATCCGGTTTTCCGGTTCCGGACCGGTTTGGTCATCCCTAGCCCCTAGCATTGCTCAATCAATGCCAAATGAGACTGTCATAATGAATAAAGACAAAACCACACGAGTAACGTGAATAATAGTATACTCCATCCGTCCTAATTTAAGAGTAAAAAAATAAGATGACACAAGAATTAAGGAAATAATCTTTTTATTATAAAGTATAGATAGTGAAGTAGAGTGTTGTGAGTATAGAAAGTAGGTAGGAGAGAGAAAGTGGGGTAGAGAATAGTTAGTGGATAATTGTTGTGTGTATGACATGTGTGGTCCACTAAATAAAGAAGTACAAAAAACTTTCCTTTTATGGATTTTGACTCTTAAGTTGGGATACCTATTTGGAAAAATTTTTATTTTTAAAATGGGACGGAGGGAGTATGTACAATGTTTGGGACTTAGCTACAACAAATTCATTTATTGCTACTTGCCCTTTCTGTGTGTATTTGACAAACAAGGTTATGAATTGTGAGTATATTTATAAGCTTTTTGAGAAATAAAAATAAGCTAGTCTCCTGTAAAACGCGTTTTTTTTTTATGGTTAAGAAAAACATGTTTTTCAAAATTATGTGGCGGTTCTTAACACACTCACTGGACCTTCGTAACACAACAACTGGTCATTCTAAACATTGTCACTGGCTATCTATTAATACTTCTGTTACTCTAAAAAAAAAAAACCAGAAAAAACTTTTTGGCTATCACTTTCAAAGGTTCTGGCTATCAATCTCATATCCAGAAGGCTTTATATTGATATCTAGAAAGCTTTATATTGATATCTAGGACCATTCTTGCTATTACTTTCAAAGGTTCTGGTTATCAATCTCATATCCAGAAGGCTTTATATTGATATCCAGAACTGTTGAGAAGTTCTGATTATTTAAGAAAATGACCATTCTGGCTATCAATCTCCAGAAGGTTTTATATTGATATCCAGAACCGTTGAGAAGTTCCGATTATTTACAAAAATGTCACCGCGCGTTTTTTAAATAAGTTCCACATATTTACACAAATACCACCGCGTTTTTTTAAACATGTTTTTCTTAGGAGTTAGGGAAAACGCGTTTTTCCCAAAATTTTGTGAATAAAAAGATTAAGCAAATTTCTATTTGCATAAACAAATGTTATGAATCTGGTTGCATATACGAAATCTCAAGATATGAACAAATTATTTGGCTTGCACAAAAGACGAATTTGTGAATCTAGTTAACTAGATGTTCGTAATTTTGAAATATGAAAAAAATATTTCGTTGGCAAATAGGAGATATATTGAATCTTAGTTAAATTTTCATAATTTCGGGATATGAATTTTTGGTGGTAATTGGGTGGTGGGATTATCGTTGGGAATCCCGAGGAGGTTAATAGGGTCTTGTCAAGTGTGAGTAATTTTTTTTTCTCTATTTTAATATAATAATTACACATTAGACCTTAAATATATTTGCCTTATAATAATGAATTCTTCTTCCCATTTAGGCTCCGTTTGTTTGGAGGAAAACATTTTCCCCATTTTCTGGTGTTTAAACACCGGAAAATGGGGAAAATATTTTCCAAGGAAATGGTTTTCCTCCATTCCTAAGGAAAACGTTATCCTTACCTCCACCTAAGGAAAACGTTTTCCGGAAAATGCTAACACTTCAATTGTTGTTTTAACTCCAATTTTTGTTTTACGATTTTTTTTTTTAAATATACTCAGTTAATTAAAAAACGTCTAAAATATTTTATTTTTATGAATATTTTGCAATATGTTAAATTATTAACTTTAGTCCATTATAATTATAAAACTACATTTCCATTACTTTATAATTGAAATTGGAGATAATGACTAATTTATTGATTATTTCTTTTTAATATATACTCTAGGTGATCAAAATTAAGGTATCTAAAAAAGATTTTCGGAAAGCATTTTCTTAAAATTCACAAAACAGTGAAAATTACATTTCCCGGAAAACATTTTTCAAGAAATCGTTTTCCGGAAAACATTTTCAAAGAAATCGTTTTCCGGAAGTTATTTTCCGCGAAACAAAGGGAGCCTTATTTTAAAAATATATCCAATAGGTCCATGTCCAAAGACTATTGTCACTCTTTAGCCTAGATAAATTTAGATTGATTTTTGGAGTTGCCCGATTTTTTTGAAATTTTTCTAATTGCCCCTTAAGATTAAACATAAAATAAAATGCGGTATGAATAAATACTTCAAATTTTCGTAGTTCTTGAAAATTAGCTCGAGACACCAACAACGGCGAATAAAACGGTTGTTGAAATAATTAAGAGCCGTCGTCATACTTTCGTTAGCAAATTTTGCCTATAAATTGTCGGCTAGAACTAAATTTTAAGCAGTCATCAATTCCAAAACCGTCCCCAGTAGCACGTCGTAAAAATCATTTCCGGTGCCAATCGTAGCAAAGCCATTAACCATTGCACCACTAATCCTTCCGTCCGACGATCGACAATATTCCGATGGCCATTTCATTTGTTCACAAGCCAGACTGACTTGAAATTATAAGAAGAAAATCTAAATTATGGTTTTTCTTTAGCTTCATCGCTTAAATTCGTCCAGAAAAAATAACTTCAGCAATTATTCCTCCTAATTTTAGTACTACCTCCGTCCCAGCTCAATGTGCACACTTACCTTTTAAGTGGGTGTCGTTGATATGTGCACAATCCAAAAAAGGAATTTTTTTTTATTATTTTTATAATCTTCCACTCATTCTCTCTCTTCCTCCCAACCACTCATTATTCTCCACTCATTCTCTTTCTTCCTCTCAACCACTCATTATTCTCCACTCACAATACTTTTGAATATAATTAATCTCTCCTTAAATATTGTGCCAAACAGTAAAGATGCGTATTGAGTTGGGACGGAGGTAGTATATGTCTAAATTCAATCTTTATTTGTTCGCCTCACGGGCTTAGCCAACGACACGTACCGGCTTTACGCCGGTGTGCCCTAGCCGGCGGGTATATTAGTCTTTCCAAACCCCCGGCGATGGGCAGTTCTGTCTTTCCTTACTTTGTTTCTAACCAACCGTTGTGCTGGTTAGGACACCACCGATTTCCCAATACGTCTTTCCAAACATGGATTCTTATTTATTGTTGCATGTATCATCAATTGTGTCTATCAACTTTGCCCCTTTTCCTCACTTTATATATACGCTCCTTCGTTCCAGAAATTTTCGCCAAGAATCTGCACAAAGAGAAAGAAAATCTGCAAACCATATCACTTCCCCTTCCTTGCAATTCAGTAGCAAAGGCGAAAGAGGATTTCAAATTCAGGTATGTCTTTCACTTCAAAAGCATAAATATTTTGTTGATTTTCAGTTTTTCCTCGTTTGATTGCTGAATTGATTTTTCATTTTCGAAATTGGGGTTTTGGGGAAGGGGGTGCATGTCGGAATTGGGGCCAGGAGGTCTTAAGTTGTATTGATTTTCCATTTTTTGATTGTTTGATTGCTGAATTTAATTATTATTAATTTTTTTTTTTCAAAATTGATGTTTTTTTTTTTTTTTTTTTTTTTTTTTTTTGGGGAGGGGGGGTGTTGGTTGGTGGTGTGGTTGCATGTCAGGTGTTTGATGAAATGTTTCTTAAAGTAAGTCAAACTGTTTAGTAATTGAGTTTTGGCAGAAACTGGGCAGGTCCAGCAAAAGTCTAAAGTAAGTTGGACTGTTTGCTAATCATCTATCCTCAGATTTTAAACAACACAATTTTCTGTCTAATTAACAAGTAACTCAAATCTGTCCATCCCAATACACACACACACATACATATACATTGGGATGCTTTATTTGCTGTGTATCTTCTTGAGTTTGCACTCAAATTTCTGCCGTTTTGTAGCATTTGGATAGTTTTTGGGGACTAACCCATAAATGTTAGGACATTTTTTTTTTAATAGCCTTGCAACATTGTAGATTTATATTTGGTCGAAAATTTTAAAATTTTCATTCATTGAATTTCTCAGGTTACAAAGAGAATATACCCATACCATGGCAAAACCACGACGCAAAAATTTGAAAGTAGCAAGTGCACGGAACAGTGGTGAAAATGGAGATTTTATCAGCAGATTACCCAATGCAATTCTAAGCAAAGTTATCTCACTTATCCCAGCAGATGAAGCGGTGAGAACGAGTATCTTGTCATCTAAATGGAGGTACATTTGGGCTCTTAACACCACTCTTCACTTTTTAATGCCTAGCTGCCAAAATCGTGTCGAAGCACAAAGATATATGGATTTTGTTGATAGAATAATGGCTTTACGCAATGGCATGGAAGTTCAAAACTTTTCATTTTGTGGCTTCACTAACTTTGAACATGACCGTGTTTATAAGTTAATATGTACCGTCGTGAAGTTTGGGTTGCAAGTGCTCGATATTAAAGTTTATGGACCACGAAGAAAGGCGATAAAGCTACCTCCTGACACATTCAAGAATTTCAGAATGTTAGTGGAACTGAGATTGAGTGATAACATTCTATTAGAGGTGCCCACTAATATTTCTCTTCCGAGTCTGAAAACACTTGAGCTCAAATCTGTTACCTATTTAGATGAGGACTCGGTTAAGAATCTTTTTTCTGGATGCCCGGTTCTTGAAGAATTAGTCGTTGAGAGGTGCTTACAAGTTGCATCGGATAATATAGAAACATTTAACATTTCGGTTGCTTCTCTTAAAAGATTAACCCTATTTTTTGGGCTGAAATCACATCCGTGCCATAGAGCTGATTGCAAGTTCTCTATAGTGATTGATACTCCAAACCTCGAGTACCTCAGTCTTTCTGATCATATGTCGGGTAACTTTTTCATAAATTCTGCTCTCTCGTCACTTTTCGAAGCATACGTTGATGTTGAAAATAAGTGCCGAGCGAGAAGGGGCTATGGCCGTCGTGTGTTTGGAGTTCTGAGAAACCTCTTCAATGCTAAGTCACTATCATTTTCTGGCCTCTTTCTTAATGTAAGATTTCTTCTTTTTCTTTACAATCTTTGCCCAATCTCTTATATATATATATATATATATATATATATATATATTCGCCACAAAACTTAATTATATGCTTTTCTACTTGCAGTCTGTTATAAGTGATCCGTAACTTTCTTTTCTAATTGCAGTCTCTTAGAAGTGATCATGACTTTCCCTGGTTTCATAATACGGTTAATTTAACTGTTGGTATTGACCAAGAAAGAGGATGGTTATGGCTCCCATATTTTCTTGAGCGTATGCGTAATCTTGAAACACTCGTGTTTTCAGATGTAAGTTGAGATGCACACTTAAATTTTCAGATTTAATCTGAGTTGTACCTAGGTTTCTCCCGCTCTGATATTTACTTGGATCATTAACTTGTATCCTCTGTTCTATACGCAGGGTCTTGGATACTGGGGTTACTCGGACAAATTAAAGTCCGTCTTCTTATGTAGTTTTTATCCATATAGTATAGACGTGCCATTTTGTTTGCGCTCGAAGCTGAAAACAATCAAAATTAACGGTCTTTCCGTTGGGTCAATGGAAGAGGTGAACATGATTAGGTATCTGTTAGAAAAGTCGTTAGTTTTGAGGACGATGACAATCAGTGGCTTCAAAGCTAGGCCTATGATTCGGAAGATGTTATTGGCGCTGCCCAAGGCCTCGCCAGCTTGTCAACTTACTATCTCTTGAGATTGTACACTAGTCCTTCCTACAAACTGTACTATCTCAGTCCCGAAATGAATGTCCAAAAAATATTTAAATTTACTCTTGATTAAGAGCAAATTTGAATATTTTTTGGACATTCATTTTGAAACGGAGATGGAGATAGTAGTCTTGTATTTCTTTGTCTTACCAATTATTCATTTTGAGACGGAGATAATAATAGTCTTGTATTTCTTTGTCTTACCAATTATATGGGGAAAACTATTAGTCACAATCTAGCATAAATGTTAGTACTGTTTATCCTGAAATTGAAAATTTTCAATATAAATCTGTTTTTATTCATTGTATTTGTGCAGATATCATGACTCTAATAGTACCGGGGAAAACTATTAGTTGTTAGAGACAATTATCTCATATCGGGAATTAACAAGCTATACTTTAGCTATATAATCTCTAACATTTGTAACGAGGGACAAACACTGACGGAAAATTGCTGAATTTTTTTGAGTGTACTAAGGTCCATCAGGAGCTAACTATCTAAATAAAATTTACTATGTCAGAAGACTTCGGTGGTGTTTGATGTATTAAGCACTTGATGCTTGATGCTTAATGGATTGCAAGGTATAATTTGGAGGTAAGGTGCCTTGATAACATTGAGCTCTACATGTTGAAAGTCCATGAGGCTCTTATGATTAAGCAATGATTTTGATTCTCAATCATTAAGAGCCTCACGTAACCTCAATGTCATCAAAGGCACTCTACTTCCAAAATATACCTTGCAATCTATTAAGCATCAAGCATCAAGTGCTTAATACATCAAACACCACCTTCGTCGTTAGCGCCGACAAAATCCGTCATAAAACTATTAGTACTACCTCAGTCCCGATAATAATGAATGTCCAAAAAAAAAAGAATCAAATTTACTTTAGATTGAAAAGAAATTGGATATTCATTTTGGAACCGAGGGATTATGTAGGAATAGTTTTGTCATTAACTGCCATAAATATGCCTGAAAGAGCCAAAAATAACCCCGCCGGCCATAAAAGGCTGATGGATTGATCATATAAAGATTAGATAAAATGTTGTCAAGGGGCTGATAGAAATTTCCCCTTATAAATAAAAAGGTTAATTAAAATATAGGGTCTTAACACCATAGGGCGTTCCCCAGATGGACCCCCGTATTTTTTGGGGGGCAAACTAGGGCTCAATTTGTTTTTTATTTTTTCGCTGATTTGAGGCTTTTTAACAGAATTTGATAAATAAAAAAAAGCAAGTTACCATGCATTTTGCACGCGATGAAAAAAAGGTCATTTGAACAGTGGTTTAACTTTTAAGGGGTTAATGACAAATTTATACAACATGGGAAGAGTGAAACAAGAATAATACTAGGGGCACAAAAAAGCCACAAAAACTTGCTCACAAAATCCTAGGTGTAATAACTTTATTGGTGTTTTTAATTAGAGTGTGGCGGATCCATTATCGATGCAACCAATAAAATATCGCCATTTGTGAGCAAGATTTTGTGACTTTATTTTGTGCCCGATCATTGCTCGTGAAACAAATAAGCTGGGGGTTGACAATGACAATAATAATTTAACCCTTTAATTTGTGCGTTCCCCCTTCCCTAACCATAAACCATAACCTGGTAGAAGACTAGAAAGCTCAGATCTTCATACTTCTTTCCCACAGCGCCGCCGCTCCAACTTTCCCAGTCGCCGTCGTTTACCTCATTCGCTGTTTAAATCCAATCCTCACACCGTCCACCCTACTTCGCCATCCCCTATTTTCGATCTTGACTTCCTCACCCAGCTTCAAGATCTTAAGTTCGTTTTTGTCCACTCGTCATTTATCGAGATTGATTATTGTTTACTTTTGAATTTATTTTATTTTGTTCATATTTTTGTGCTTAAGGGCACTAACTTTAATGTTAACTACAACAACAAATATATATATACTCCCTCCGTCCCATAGAGAGTGAGACTAGAGGAGTGGGCACGATATTTAAGATAAAGTGATATATATGTGGTAGAAAATAAAGAGAGAGAATGAGTGGGGTAAATAGTAGTGTTGGTTGAATAAAATGAGTGGTGGAAAATGAAGAGAGAGAATGAGTGGGTTTAAATAGTGGGGAATGATGAATATAAGTATATTAAAACATTTCCATTTTGGGTAGTCTCACTTTAAGTGGGACGGCTCAAAAGGGAAATAAGTCTCACTCTTAGTGGGACGGAGGGAGTATATATATATATATATTAAAGTTGGTGAGGAGAGTTATAGTGTTGATATGTGGAAAAATTATAGAAAAGTTTGCATATGGTGATGCCACATCAATCCTACCAACATAAATATGTGACTTTTCAAATTCTTTTTCTTAGCTAATAGTATTAGCTAATAGTATTAGCTAATACTATTAGTTACTATATAGGGTAACTATTATAGTTAACTACTCCGTATTATAGTAACTATTACTATTATTAGTAATAGTTGCTATAATAGTTAACTATTAAAGTTAACTCTTACTATTATTAGTAATAGTTAACTATAATAGTTAACTATAGTAGTTACCTTATGTAGTAATTAATAGTATTAATTAATATTAATATTAAGAAAATAATAATTAATTATTAATAGTAAACTATTATTATATTTTATATATTTTTAATTAGAGTTGATTATTAAATAATTTAAAATTATTATTAATTAATAGTATTAGTTAATCATAATTTTTATCATATATATATATATATATATATATATATATATATATTTATTATTGCTATTAATAATAATATTAGTTAATCATAATTGTTTTATAAATTAACTATTATTAATAGTATCAGTTAATAATTATACAATATATGCTAATATTTAGTATCAGCAGTACTCACTCCGTCTAAGAGTTAGAGTTCTACTTTCTATTCTAATATATTTCAGAGAGTCTTTCTCAAATTGACAAATATAAGAAAATATGAATAGTGTTTTGGACTATATTTTCTTTCTAATGCTTCTATAATTACAAAAAGACCAAACTTACTAACTTATAAATTGTCCACTTGCACTATAAATTGTGTTTTGGACATCTATATTATCAGCCCACCTGCAATGTTTACCCATTTTCTATTATTTTTTAATAAGTGTGCATAAGCAAAGTAGGACTCTTACTCTAAAAAAAGGGAGTATTAATTAATCATAATAGTTACTAGATCTAAAAATTATTACTATTAATATTATTAGTTAATTAATTTATTATTCTACTAACACATTATATGTACACTATATACTTTTATATTTACTAATTATAATGTGTATATATAATAAAAAATAATTTATTGGACAATAGCTAATATTATTAAGTCAATCATGTATAGAATTAAAAGTTAATTCATAATAATAATAAATCATCTTTAATTTCAAGTTTTAATTATCATAATAAATACAAATTATATGCAACAAAAGCTAATTTTTTTTAACACAATTGTCCTAAATTTGTATGGAAATGTTTTAATTCATATACAATATACTTATATACCCAAAAATATTATATTTTTTTATTAAATAAAAGTAGCAAAAAACTGACAAATTAGTTTCTCGTGCAAAGCACGGGTTACCCACTAGTTTATTAAATGTGCACAACTATTTTTGTTTTATCTTCTCCCTCCAACTCCTCAATGTTGGAAGTACATACTCCCTCCGTTTCAAAATACATGACGTTTTAGGAGTTAATTTTTGTTCCAAATACTTGACGTTTTACAATTACCAAGAAATATTTGCTCTTGTTTACCTATTATACCGTTAGTCATTAATTATGAACAATCTCTTACATATTCATTTAAACTGCCTAGGAAATTGGATTCTGTTAGGGGCACATAAGTTTTTTTTATATGAATTAATTGTATTTCTTAGTATGTGTGAAGAAGTCTAAAACGACATGTATTTTGAAACTGATGGAATAATTTACTAATCATAATGCTGAAACAAATGTAGGGAGTATAACATATGAAGTACTACTAACTTTACTGTTAACTACAACAACAAAATTCATTAAATGTGCGCAACTGTCTTTAACTAATAAATTAGAGAAATTATATACTATAATATTTATATGTTTAGAAGCTGAGAAAAATATTTTAGAAAGCTATTTTTTCTCATAATGTCACCAATGAGTAAAGTATTTTTTCAAATGTGCTTGTCAAGAAAATAATTACAAGAATGTTCTAGTTTTGGAGCCCGTCTCCCGTACACCCGTCGCACCGTGCGACGGGATTTTTCTTTTTTTTTCTTTTTTTTTTTTTTGTTGTTGCCATGTGCGACGTGCCTTTCCCCTTCTTTTTTTTTTACCCCTAACTTTTTTCCTCCCAACAAAAGTAACACTTATTATAACGAAATGTAACACTTTTTCCTTTTTCAAATGTAACATTTTTTTTTCAAAATGTACCACAATTTTGCTGCAATACATTAAAGATAACATAAAGATTGACAACTAAACTAATGTCACACTTTTTATAAATGAATGTAACACTCTTTTTTTCAAATGTAACATTTTTTTTTTCAAATGTAACATTTTTTTTTTTCAAATGTAACACTTTTTTTTCAAAATGTACCACAATTTTGCTGCAATAGATAAAAAGATAACATAAAGATTGACAACTAAAACTAATGTCACACTTTTTATAAAAGAATGTAAAACTCATTTTTTCAAATGTAACACTTTTTTTCTCCGAAAATTAATATAGGATTGACAACTAAACTAATGTTACATTTTATAAAAAATGAATGTAACATTTTTTTTCTCAATTGTAACAGTTTATATTAATAAATGTAATATTATATATGAAATGTAACAATTTTTTATTGAGAAAGTAACAATTGAAATGCAAACCCATTTTTTTTTTGTAAAATTGCTGTTACATTTGACTGTAAAGAGTGTTACTTTTTGAATACGAAACTGTTACTTTTATTAAAACAGAGTGTTACATTTCAGCTGACAAGCAACTCAAAACTTTTTGTGTGTAAAAAAATGTTTTTTTTTTTAAAAAAATCAAACCATATCATAACCTATGTTGTTTTGTTCGTCTCGTCGAGACGAACACAACGGTATTTTTTAATTTTTTTTTTCTGAATTATAAATCGAAAAAAAGTTGGGGTTGCAAAAAAAAAAAAAAAAACGAAAAAAAAAAAAAAAAGAAAAAAAGCAGGCCGCCGCACCAAAACAAAGGTGCCGCATATAAGAATTAGTCCTAGTTTTGTACGCTATTGCTAATAGTGAATTATAAGTTTTGGTAGTTTTAATTCGCTATTATTAGTAAATTTAAAACTTTGCTATTAGCAATAGCAAAGTCAATAAAATAGCATATTTTGGTAAACATTTTTTTTTTTACAAATACATTTAAGCAAAATACTAAATGGCAGGCTAAGGGAAAAAAACTTAGTATGCTCATTAATTTTAATAATGTAGTTTCACTTGTTTTTACTCCCTCCATCCCTGAGTAAGAGTCCTACCCCTCATTTGCACGCTTATTAATAAATATTGGAAGTGATGTAAATGTTGTGAGTGTAAAAGTAAGTAGGAGAGAGAATGAGTGGGAGAGAATAGTGAATTGATTGGTGTTGTGGGTATAAAAGTAAAATATGAGAGAGAATGAGTGGGGTGAATAATAAAGATTCTTTGCCATTTTAGGAATATGACTCTTACTCTGGGACGTACCAAAATGAAAAGTATGACTCTTACTCTGGGATGGAGGGAGTACCATATATTCTCGATCGTCGTAAAAAAGTCTGTCTTAACAAATCAAACATTTTAACTATACTCCCTCCGTTTCATGTGAATTGAGACTAAAAAAAATGGCACAATAATTAAGAGAAAGTAGTGAATGTGTGGTGGAAAATGAAGAGAGAGAATGAGTGGGGTAAATAGTAGTGTTGGTTGGATAAAATGAGTGGTGGAAAATGAAGAGAGAGAATTAGTGGGGTTAAATGGGTGGGGTTGGGTGAATATAAAATATTAAAAAGTTTGCCATTTTGAGCAGTCTCAATTGAGGTGAAACGGACGAAAAGAGAAATAAGTCTCAATTCACATGAAACGGAGGGAGTATAATTTTGCTTGCTTGTACGTTTTGAATGGCGGGTGAGACTGTCTTAATAAACAAAAAACCACACAGGAGTAACGTGAGTAGTACATGTAACATGTTTGGAACTTAGCTACAACAAATTCGTTTATTGCTACTTGCCCTTTTTGTGTGTATTTGACCAACAAGGTTGACGTAGCGGAAGACTTGATAGAAATCAATTACTGTTGTAACGCGCACGTTAACCAGTAATTGACCTTCAACACTTGTAGAATTTAATCAAATACGAAGAGTTGGATGGAAGAAAAAAAAAAACCAAATGTTTATTAAATGGCCAAAAAAACTCCTTTGAAACCCTAAAACAATGTATTTAAAGTGTTCAGCAACCCTAATCCAAAATAAACCCTAAAACTACAAAAGTACGAAAAACTGATTAAACTTCAGAAGGCTTTTTGAGGGCCTTAGAAGCGGATTTTGGGCTTTTTAAAGCATGATCAAGGGGCATAGCCCGATGAGTTTGTTCCTCTCGAAAAGACGGTCGTTTTGATATGCTGTGCGTCCCGTAACTCATCCGGAGTCAAAAGTTACGCCCTTTACGATCAAACTCTTTCAAAAACTCGATTGCGAACTCGTCGACTGCATCAAAGGTTATGACTTGCGGGATATTTGTAATCTTTTTGAGAAAAAAAAAAAGATTAAGCAAATTTCTATTTGAATAAACAGGAGATGTTATGAATCTGGTTACATATATGAAATCTCAAGATATGAACAAAATTATTTGGTTGCACAAAAGAAGAATTTATGAATCTAGTTGGATGTTCGTAAGTTTGAAATATGAACAAATATATTTCGTTGGCAAATAAGAGATGTCTTAATTAAATTTTCATAATTTCGGGATATGAACTTCTGGTGGTAATTGGGTGGTGGGATCATAGTTATAAATCTCATCCCGTACCGGTTCGTACTGGCCGGTACGTCCCGTCCCAGTTGAAAACCGGTGCGGTACAGGTTTAATTCCGTCCCAGTTTCTGTACCGTCCTGAACCGCCGCGTACCGGTCTGAACCAGACCGTACCGGCCCGAATCGTACCGGCCGAGATGGTCGTACCGGTCGGTGCGCGAAAAGAAAGACTTTTAAACCAATTTTTAATTGTCGGACCTAATAAAAATATATTTAAACTTAAGGTTTTTTTTTTTTTTTTTTTTTAAGCTATGCCCTAGATTTATACTTCACGATTAATCAACATTCATTCAACGCAATAGAACTTTCAAGGTCGTCAAGTCGCTAAACAGGAAGCAGCCTATGTAGTCCAAGAAATTGAAGCTGCAGAACTGTAATTTGTAAGCAACCTATACTAAACTTATGCTAGTATTGGTATAGTTTGGTGATAAATTACAAGCTTCTGTAAATTTTTGTTGAAC
Organism: Campanula takesimana; assembly: GCA_026119855.1. NCBI lineage: Eukaryota > Viridiplantae > Streptophyta > Magnoliopsida > Asterales > Campanulaceae > Campanula > Campanula takesimana. The sequence goes on from JAOWBW010000865.1 coordinate 561,494, forward strand.
ATATGTGTTGTGGATATGGCCCTCCACTACCCAAGCAAATCACAAGAACAATAAAAGCACACAAACAAAGCACAAGAAATCAAAGCAAGAGAAAAGACACAGAAATTGTTAACTCAGTTCGTCAATATGTTTGACTACGTCTGGGGGCACAACCAAGCCAGGATCTTGCACTATAATATGTTATTCTGAAGTTACAATGAGTTTGGGGGCGGAACATTGCTTAAATAATGCCCTGGAATAAGATCTAAACCTAAACAAAGAAGGAATCCCGAAATCCCGTCGGCGGACCAGGCGTCCGCCTGGACTACTCCAAGCGCCCGCCTGCCTTTGATTTCCGTAAAACCAAACCTACTGTCCAAATGAGCGCCCGCCTGCTGGGTACCGAGCGCCCGCTCGCTCTCTGCGCCTGGAATTCTCCCTTTTTGTTCCTTTGATGATCTCTACTCCAACAATCTCCCACCTAGAGATCAACCGCATATACAAGCCCCGTATCCGTCTTCAACTCATCATTGGTGTCGTCCTAGTGCTCACCTCGATCATGGTAGTGCCTTCCTCCTCTCTTATTCTCCAAGCCCAATTGAAGCTTTACATAGCTTCAACTTTTCAAGGTTTACCACCTTGGTCAACATGTCAGCCGGGTTCTCCGATCCCAATATCTTCTCCAGCCTTAAGATCTTCCTCTCCAACAGATGCCTGATGTAATGAAACCTCAGTTCAATGTGCTTCGTCCTAGAATGAAATGCCGGATTCCTTGCCAAATGAATTGCAATCTGACTGTCACTATAGAGAGCATTACCACTTCGCGTCTTCCCAAGTTCACCCAAGAAGTTCTGCAACCATACCATCTCTTTACTTGCCTCTGTCACTGCCACATATTCTGCTTCCGCAGTCGACTGAGCCACGATCTTCTGCAATTTAGAAGCCCAGGAGATTGCCGTACCACCCAATGTGAAAACATAACCCGTAGTACTTCTCCTCTTGTCTAGATCGCTTGATGCCAAATCCGCATCAACATAACCCGCTAACAAGACCTCCTTGCTTGAGAAACATAGAGCCTTACCAGCAGTACCCTTTAAGTAACGCAGGATCCATTTAACCGCTTCCCAATGTTGCTTCCCTGGATTGCCCATATACCGGCTGACTACTCCCACCGTATGTGCAATGTCCGGCCTTGTACACACCATTGCATACATTAGACTCCCCACTGCCGAAGCATATGGAGTCCTCTCCATCTTGTCACGCTCCTCCTTGCCCTTAGGTGAGTCCTTCTCGGATAGCTTGAAGTGCATACCCAATGGTGTCCCTGTTGGCTTCGCCTCTTCCATGCAAAACCTTGCCAAGACTTTCTCAACGTATTCTGCTTGTGAAAGAACCAACTTACCCGACTCCCTATTCCGGTCAATCCGCATGCCCAAGATTTTTCTGGCCTCCCCCAAATCCTTCATCTCGAACCGTTCTGACAACTGAGCCTTCAATCTGTTTACCTCTCTACTGCTAGAGCCCGCTATTAGCATGTCATCCACATATAACAGCAAGATTATATACCCATTGTCCGTGTTCTTGAAGTAGCAACAATGATCCGCCTCACATCTGATAAAATCAATGTCATGCATGAATCCATCAAACTTCATGTACCACTGCCTAGGAGCTTGTTTGAGGCCATACAAGCTCTTAGTTAACCTGCAAACCAGTTCCTCGCTACCCTTAGACAAGTAACCCTCTGGTTGTACCATGTAAATTTCTTCCTCCAAATCACCATGAAGAAAGGCCGTCTTTACATCCATCTGTTCCAGCAACAAGTTATCCGCCACTACTATCCCCAGAACCATTCTGATAGTGGTCATCTTCACAACAAGAGTGAATACCTCGGTATAGTCAATACCGTACTTTGCTGAAACCCTTTTACAACCAACCTTGCCTTGTAACGCTTACTGCCGTTTGCTTCCTCCTTGATCCTGTAAACCCACTTGTTATGCAATGCCTTCTTCCCCTTAGGCAGTTTAATCAACTCCCAAGTTTTATTGGCTTTCAATGAGTCCATCTCATCATCCATCGCAGCTTTCCACTTATCACAAAGTGCACTACGAACAGCCTCCGCATAACATTCCGGTTCACCACTATCTGTTAGCAACAAATAGTAATTCGAAGGAGTATACCTGTCAGGTGATCCACACAATCTGCTGGATCTACGCAGCGGAATATCCGGTTCCGGAGTATGTGGTTCATCTTCAGTGACCCCCTGACCTTGGTCGACCTTGGTCATCATGAACCATCCTGCTCCCACCCGAGTCTGGAATATCCACCTCTACAACCTCCGGTTCCGAACTAATATCATCAGATGCCTCCTTTCTGTCCTTGTACAATACCTGTTCATTGAATACCACATCTCGACTACGAATAATTTTATGGTTTTGGTCATCCCAAAACTTATACCCGAAGTCATCCCCGTCATACCCAATAAACGTACATTTTACAGATTTTGCATCTAACTTAGTTCTATCAGCAGAATCAATATGAACATATGAAACGCAACCAAATATGCGAAGAAAGGACAGATTTACCTGCTTGCCACTCCATGCTTCCTCTGGAATTTCATTCCCCAATGGTACCGATGGTCCCCGATTGATCAAGAAAGCTGCCGTGTCACCTGCATATGCCCAGAACGTCTTCGGAAGTCCACACTTCAACCTCATACTTCTAGCCCGCTCGTTCAATGTCCTGTTCATCCTCTCTGCAACCCCATTGTGTTGTGGTGTGCCCTTTGGAGTCTTCTCCATGCGAATGCCATTCGCTGCACAATATTCCTTGAACTCCCCGAGCTCATACTCCCCTCCGTTATCTGACCTCAAGCACTTAAGCTTTAGTCCTGTCTAATTCTCCACCAAAGCCTTCCATTTCTTAAACACTTCGAATGCCTCATCTTTGTGTTTCAAGAAATAAACCCAAACTTTCCTTGTCGAATCATCAATAAAGGCCATGTAATATGACGCACCACCTAGAGAAGTTACCGGGGCCGGCCCCCACAAATCCGTGTGGACCAAATCCAACTTTGCTTCCCTCAAAGCCCTACCTGCCCTCGAGAAATTATTCCTCGCCTGTTTGCCAAACACACAATCTTCACAGATCCCCACACCGACTGTCTTCAAGCCCGGTAGTCTTCCCTTTGAGCAAAGTACTATCATCCCCTTCTCACTCATGTGACCCAATCGACAGTGCCACAAATCCGTATCACCCTTGGCTGACGCCACCGCGATACTTGCCTTGGTGTTATTCGCCAAATACAATGTCCCCTCCTTATTACCCCGAGCGATCTCAGAATCCTCCTTGATAATAACCCAGTTCCTGCAGCCAAAAGTTACCTTGTAACCTTCTTCATCCAACTGCCCAACTGAAAGCAGGTTCTTTTTGAAACCTGGAATGTGTCTGACCCCGTGTAGATGTAAGACCTTCCCGTCCGATGCTCCTATTCTGACATCCCCCTTCCCCTTGATTTCCAAAGGCTCGCCATCCGCCAGATAGACCTTACCGAAATCACCGGAAGTATAATTATCCATCTCTTCTGCATGCCCGCAGGAGTGGAATGATGCCCCCGAATCCAGCACCCATGATTCTAGTGCACTACTAACACTCAGAACCAGTACATCATCACCTTCGACTGTCACATTCACCGAATTGCCCCCACGATTGGGACAATCCTTCTTGTAGTGTCCTAACTCCTTGCAATGATAACACTGCACCGATCCTTTCGCAACCCTTGGTTTATCTCTGATCTCCACGGCCTTGCCCTTACCCTACGTTTTCCCTTGATTCAGTTCTCCCTTTATTGCTAGTACCCGGCCTTCCCCTGCTAGTAGTAGCTAAGGCCGATCCCGAAGTAGACGATGTCCCCAACTTCTTCAAACGATTTTCCTCGCCCAACAAGAAATCCTTAACATCATCATACTTTAACTTGTTCTTACCCGCTGAAGCATTGATCGCTGTCACCGTTCCGCTCCAACTTCCTGGTAAAGACGCTAGCAACAAACATGCATGAATCTCATCATCAAACGTAATATCCAACGCAGTCAATGAGTCTATAACATCCATAAACTCAACCTTGTTTGCAGCAGATGGAGTTTCAAATCTCTCAGTAAGATAATCCAATAGCTCCTTTGTGGTTTTTGCCTTCTTGGTAGTCTTCGCGATCCACTTTGACAAAGTAGATCTAACCACCCCTAGGGCCTTCCGATCCATGAGATCCCAATCTTCTTGCTTTTCTCCTTCCGGCTTGACTCCCTTTAGAGGCTTATAGAGATCTTTGTTGTACAAGAGATCCTCTATTTGCATCCTCCAAAACCCGTAGTCAGAACCATCAAATTTCTCCACCGCTTGTTTATCCTTGCCCATTCTTGATTGCTTGACAAACCCCAATCGTCCGATAAACCAATCGATCGATTAACCCTGATCTCCAACCAGAGCTCTTAATACCAGTTGTTGTGGATATGGCCCTCCACTACCCAAGCAAATCACAAGAACAATAAAAGCACACAAACAAAGCACAAGAAATCAAAGCAAGAGAAAAGACACAGAAATTGTTAACCCAGTTCGTCAATATGTTTGACTACGTCTGGGGGCACTACCAAGCCAGGATCTTGCACTATAATATGTTATTCTGAAGTTACAATGAGTTTGGGGGCGGAACATTGCTTAAATAATGCCCTGGAATAAGATCTAAACCTAAACAAAGAAGGAATCCTGAAATCCCGTCGGCGGACCAGGCGCCCGCCTGGACTACTCCAAGCGCCCGCCTGCCTTTGATTTCCGTAAAACCAAACCTACTGTCCAAATGAGCGCCCGCCTTCTGGGTACCGAGCGCCCGCTCGCTCTCTGCGCCTGGAATTCTCCCTTTTTGTTCCTTTGAGGATCTCTACTCCAACAATATGTTATATATATAACATACCGGTGTACCACGTTCCGGTACCGGTGCGTCCCGTCCTAATGGCAAAACCGGTGCGTTGTCCGGGACGGTATTTATAACTATGGGTGGGATTGAATGCCGGGGAGGTTAATAAGGACTTGTCAAGTGTGAGTACTTTTGTTTTTAATTTTTTAATATATTTATATTATTATTATTTTTAATAATTTAACACATTAAACCATAAATGTATTTGCCTTCTAATAATGACTTCTTCTTCCCATTATATTTTAAAATTAGATACAATAGGCCTAAGTCTTAGGACTATTGGCACACTTTAACCTCCATCGGGTTCAAAATAACTCACTTTTAAATAAAAATTTTTTGTCCAAAATAACTGTAAAATATTAAAATTCCTCTTCTAGTCTTGCTTTGGAACCTGTTATACATCATTAATTAGTTTATTGTGTGAAATAAAGTAAGAGAAAGGAGTAATAAATACGGGTAAAATTGACACTTTCATCATTAATGAATGGTAATTGCATTCCTTATTAGGCGAGGTCTAGACGGAACTTAGGCGGGGCCGAGAATTCAGAAAGCAAAATTTGCCTATAAATAAATTGGTTCGCCAGAACTAAATTCTAAGTGCAATTCCAAACCTTTCCCCCTGTAGCACATTGTAAATATCATTTCCGGTGCCAATCTTAGCAAAGCCATTAACCCTTGCACCACTAGCCCTTTAATCCGACAATCAGAATATTACGTTGGCTATTTCATTTGTTCACAAGCCTGACTCGAAATTATTATAAAAAACACCTAAATTGTGGCTTTTTTTTTAGCTTCATCGTCTAAAATTTGTACAGAAAAATAACTTCAGCAATTATTCCTCTTAAATCTCGTAATATACGTCTAAATTCAATCTTTATTTGTTCGCATCACGGGCTTAGCCAACGACACATACCCAGGCCCGGCCCTGAGCAAGAGCAAGGTGTGCAATTAGGGATGGCAATTTGACCGAATCTGATCCGTACCGAAGGCGATCCGATCCGAAAAAATAGGGTTTGGTTTGTAATTTTTAAAACCCGAGCGGGTTCGGATCGGATCCGGATCATGCTGATGACCCGATCCGAACCGAACCATAATGATCCGAACCCGATCCGATCCGACCCAAACCCTTAATAAATGGTGAATTTTAAATATTTTAAATATTATCTTAAATTTTATTTTTTCTAATTTGTGTTTGTAAGTGAGATTTGGATGATTTTAGACTATTTTCCATACAACATTCAACATTGTGCTTAAAAATATATTTTAATTAATTGATTTTGAGCTAAAAAATAGACATTTAATAAGATTCGGGTCGGGTCGGTCACGGTTTCTTGAATTTTCGGATCGAATCGGGTTCGGATCGGTGTATTTGAGGTTCGGATCGGGTTCGGGTCGGCCATGATCCGATCCGAACCCGACCCGTTGCCATCCTTATGTGCAATTGCTCAGGCCCCCAAATTTAATAGGCCCATTTTTCTTTAGTGTTGATGTATTACTATTGGTTAATTACCTCAGCCCATTTCAAAATAAGCCCAATAATCTAACACAGCCCATTAGGAATACATAGTCCAACTAAAAAAAAAGGAATTGATGTCAAGTAGGAAAGCCATATACGCCATAATTTACTATGCTACGGTTCCTAATAAAAAATCATACTCTGCAATTTTTGTAAAAAAAAAAAATTATACTTTGCGCATCAACCGTTCAACGAAATCAACACCATTAATGCCGGCTCCTCATGTTTGAAAAATCGACTTCAACAATTCAACAACGGATATTTTTTCTACACTATTAAATCCGCAATTCCCATCTCAAATCCCCCAAATTTTCTTATTCCCCTACCTACTCGCCCTCTGCTCGATTTCAATAGCAAGTGAACTAAATCAATCAAATAGTTGTTCTGTCTGATTTCAGAGTTTCTTCTCCAATTATTCTTCTGTTCTTGCTCTTAAGGTGGGCATAATTCGATTTTGGGTTTCAATTTACATTGTTTATATGTTAAATAATCTTGTTTTATTAACTGTCTTAAGGCCTATTTCCGAATTTTGAACAGGGCCCCTAAACTCTTAGGACCGGCCCTGCACATACCGGCGGACATACATGTCCTTCTAAACCTCGGCGATGGGCACTTCCGTCTTTCCTCACTTTATTTTTAGGGTAAATATAAAGTCACAAAAAAATGCCACAAAATATAGCTTAAAAAATGATGTGTCAAAATTCTATTGATATTTTTTTATTAGAGTGTGCCGGGCCCATAATCGATACAACAAATCTATACCCCCTCCCTTTCATGTGAATTGAGACTTATTTCCTTTTTCGTCCGTTTCACCTCAATTGAGACTGCCCAAAATGGTAAAGAATTTTACTATTCTTCCCACTCATTCTCTTTCATACTTTACTTTTACACTCACAACACCAATCAACTTACTATTCTTCCCACTCATTCTCTCTCCTATTTAATTTTTCTCTACTCACAAACACCTCCTCCCACTATTTCTCTCTCTTACTTTTCCTTAATTTGTGTGCCAAAATTTTTAGTCTCAATTCACATGAAACGGAAGGAGTATATATATATATATATATATATATATATATATATATATATATATATATATATATATATACTCCTTCCGTTTCATGTGAATTGAAACTAAAATTTGATATTCTCATTCTTAGCTAATACTATTAGTTAATTATATTAGTAATTATATGAGTTAACTATTACTATTAATAGTATAAGTTAACCATTACTATTAATAGTATTAGTTAACAATATTAGTTACTCACTCTGTCCCTAAATGAGTGTCCATTTTCAAGAAATTTTTGTCCCTAAATGAGTGTCTTTTTTAAACCTAACTTTCTCCCTAAACGTTTTTTTTTGAAATTTTTTCACCGGTTTCTTTATACGTGCAAAACTAAAGGTTTGGAAAGGAGATTACAAGATTATATATGAATCGTTGTTACCAAATTGTTCAAAAAGTTGAGATTTTCAGTGTCCCTTAAAATGAAATTTGGACACTCATTTAGGGACAGAGGTAGTACAATACAAGTTAAATATTACTATTAATAGTATTAGTTAACTATAATAGTTATTATATTAATTATCTATTACTATTAATAGTATTAGTTAACCTAATAGTTACTTTATAAGTTATTTTTTACTATTAATAGTATTGGTTAACTATAATAGGCTACATACATTAACTATTACTATTATTAGTATTAGTTAATTATAGAAGTTATTATATAAGTTAGATTATTAATTTTTAATATTAATTAATCATAATAGTTACTATACAATTAACTATTACTATTAATAATATTATTTTATTATAATAATTATATTAATAATTATTATTATATATATTAATCATTGCTATTAATATATATTAACTATTACTATCAATAGTATTAATTAATTATAATAGTTATTATAATAATAGTAATCATATAGATTAATTTTTATTATTAATAGTATTAGTTAAAATGATGATTACTATATTAGTTAACAATAGTTAAAATATTTTTTAAGACATAGTATTGGTTTCCCGTACAAAGCACGGGTTACCCGCTAATAAAATATGATAACCTCACTTTATATCGATCATTTTGTGAATTTCTTTTGCATTGCCCTTATTTTAACCCGCCGTTATGCTGGTTGGGAAACCACTGGTTTGCCAAGGCGTCTTTCCAAACATGGATTCTTATTTATTGTTGCATGTATCGTCAATTGGGTCTATCAACTTTGCCCCTTTTCCTCTATATATACTTCATTCCAGAAATTCTCTCCAACAATCTCCACAGAGAGAAAGAAAATTTGCAAACCATCTCACTTCCCCTTCCTTGCAATTCAGTAGCAAAGGCGAAAGAGGATTTCAAATTCAGGTATGTCTTTCACTTCAAAAGCATAATTATTATGTTGATTTTCAGATTTTCCTCGTTTGATTGCTGATTTTGATTTTTCATTTTCGAAATGGGGGGTTTTGGGGAAGGGGGTGTATGTCGAAATTGGGGACGGGGTCATAAGTTATGTTGATTTTCCAGTTTTTGCTCGTTTGATTGCTGAATTTAGTTTTTCCTTTCTAAAACTGATTTTTTTTTTTTTTTTGGTGGGGGTGGGGTTGCATATCAGGTGTTTGATGAAATGCTTCTTAAAGTAAGTCAAACTGTTCGGTAATTGAGATTTGGCAGAAACTGGGTAAATCCAGCAAAAGTCTAAAGTAAGTTAGACTGTTTGCTAATGATCTATCCTCAGATTTTAATCAACACAACTTTCTGTCAAATTAACAAGTAACTCAATTCTCTCCATCCCAACACACACACACACGTACACATTGGGATGCTTTATAGGCGTGTATTTTCTTGAATATGCACTCAAATTTCTGCCGATTTGTATTATTTCGATTGTTTTTGGGGACAAACTGAAAAAGGGTGGTACTTTTTTTTCTTTTTTGTGAAATAGCCTTACAAATATTTAGATTTATCTGTAGTCGAAATATTAAAATTATCATTTGTTAGCTTTCTCAGGTTACAAAGAGAAGATACCCATACCATGGCAACTACTCGACGCAAAAATTTGAAAGTAGCTAGTGCACGGAATGCTGGTGAAAATGGAGATTTGATCAGCAGATTACCCAACGCAATTCTAATCCAAGTTCTCTCTCTTATCCCAGTAGATGAAGCGGTGAGAACGAGTATCTTGTCTTCCAAATGGAGGTATATTTGGGCTCTCACCACCACTCTTCAATTTGTAATGCCTAGCTGCCAAAATCGTGCCGAAGCACAGCAATATGTGGAGTTTGTCGATAGAATAATGGCTTTACGCAATGGCATGGAAATTCAAAACTTTTCATTTCGTGGCTTCACTAACTTTGAACATGACCGTATTTATAAGATAATATGCACCGTCGTGAAGTTTGATTTGAAAGTTCTCAATATTCAAGTTTGTGGACCACGAAGAAAGGCAATAAAGCTAGCTCCTAGCATATACATGAATTTCAGAATGCTAGTGGAATTGGGACTGAGTGATAACGTTGTATTAGAGGTGCCTTCTCAAATCACTCTCCCAAGTCTGAAAACACTTGAGCTCAAATCTGTTACGTATTTAGATGAGGACTCGGTTAAGAATCTTTTCTTTGGATGCCCTGTTCTTGAAGAATTGGTCGTTGAGAGGTGCTTACAAGTTGCATCAGATAACATTGAAACATTTAATATTTCAGTGGCGTCTCTCAAAAAATTAACCCTATTTTTTGGACTGCAATCACATCCATGCCATGGAGCTGATTGCAAGTTCTCTACAGTGATAGATACTCCAAATCTCGAGTACCTCAGCCTTTCTGATCATATGTCGGGTAACTTTTTCATAAATTCTATTCTCTTGTCACTCGTCGAAGCATATGTTGATGTTGGAAATGAGTGCCGAGCAACCGCTAGAGGATTTGGGGGCTATGGCCATCGTGTGCTTGGACTTCTGACAAGCATCTCCAATGCTAAGTCCCTATCGTTATCTGGTCGCTTTCTCAATGTAAGATTTCTTCTTTTTTGTTACTCCCTCCGCCCCTAAATGAGTGACCAAATCTCATTATAAGGGACATTTTGAAATTTTCTACTTTATACACAATTAAGTTGCGGACAAAGTTTTTTCAAACTTATTTATATGCTTTGTCTCTATGCAGTCTCTTACAGGCAATGCCGAGTTTCCCTGGTTTAATAATTTGGTGAGTTTAACTCTCGGCATTGATCAAGAAAGAGGATGGTATTTGCTCTCATCTTTTCTCCAGAGTATACGTAATCTTGAGACACTTGTGTTTTCAGATGTAAGTTGAGATGCACTCTTTTTTTTTTTTTTTTTCAGATTTAAGTCGAGTTGTACATACTTTCCATACAGATATTTACGTGCATCATTAACTTGTACCCTATGTTCTCAACTCAGGGTCTTGGATATTGGGGGTACTCGGGCAAACTAAAGTCTGTGTTCTTATGTCGTTTTGAACAAACAATGATCGCGCCTAGGTGTTTGAGGGAGAAGGTGCAAACAATCAAAATTAATGGGCTTTCCGTCGGGTCGACAGAAGAAGTGAGTATGATTAAGTATCTGTTAGAGAGATCATTATATTGAAGACTATGATAATTAGCGGCTTCAAGGCGAGCCCTAAGATTAGGAAGATATTATTGGACTTGCCGAAGGCTTCGCCAGCTTGTCAACTTATTATCTCATGAGATTGTACACAAGACCTGTGAACTGTATTCTTTTTGTTTTAGTAATAATAGGGGGAAAAAGGAGTTACAAACCTCTGTTTCATAATGAATGTCTGTTTTTCTCATGATCAAGTGCAAAAATGAATATTCATTTTTGGATGGACGGAGGGAGATTTATGTATAAGCAACTTATAAGTGGCTATATTCTAATTTGCACTTGCAAGGAATAGGCCAATTACTAACGGAAAATTGTAGACGGATTTTAACAGTAAGTCCGTGTGCGAGTCACTTAAATTTAGTCTGTTGGAAGATTTTTGTGGGTAATTGCCGATAGGATTCGCCGGGAATCTTCATGAAGGTTGTCGTACCAACGGAATTTGTAGTTCGCCATAATGTTGCGACATACTCCCTCTGTTCTAGAAAGTTAGTCTCTCTTTTCTTTTTCCGTTGTTATTACGAATGAAATTTGAGCATTGATTTATGTTGTATTTACTTATGTTAATGAAAATATAAAAATTAGTATTGATAGTATATATAATGATGTATCAACAAAGTTACTTATTGATAGTATATATAATGACATATCAATAAAGTTTTATATTTTCATTAGTACAATTGAGTCAACTTAAAATTATTGCTCAAAGATCATTCGTAATAACGGCGAAAAGAGTATGATGATCAGTTTGGGACGGAGGGAGTATATTTTTTTGCCCACTTCCAGAAATATCTTGGCTCCGCCACTGTAACTCAAACATGAATTATTATTTAACATGAATCGCCAATTGGTTTTATCATCGTTTTCCCTTTTTCAATATATTTACAGTACTTCTTTCCAGATATTTTAACCAAGAATTTGCACAAAGAAAAATGCAAAACAAGTAGGAAAGGCGAAAGGGATTTCAAATTCAGGTTTGTCTTCCACTTCAAACGCATAAAATCTATGTTGATTCCAGTTTTTGCTCGTTTAATTGTTTAATTTAATTATTCCTTTTTGAAATTGTGTTTTGGGGTGGGGAGGGGATGCATGTAAGGTTTTGATGAAATGCTCTTCTAAAGTAAGTTAGGCTGTTTAATGATTGAGAATTTATCATTTCCAGCTCTTACTTAGATCTAAATAAGTGGGTGCACCAGAAATTTAATAATTCAGACCGTTTGTTTGTTTCTTTCATATCTGAATGCTTCTTATTTTCCACTTAATTTTCAGATGTAAAACTATCACTTATTGACCTCTGTAAATTATTTTTTTTCATACATATCTCTTCTGTAAACTTGTCATTCCAAAAATACCCAACCCAAACACCAGATCAACAACCATTCATCTCGTCTCTCTACTACATATAATGCCGTAATTCTAATTTCAGATGTGAAGTCATATAAATAATCAAACAGCTTGAGTTACTTAGAAATCAGTTTTCAGATGCTGACTCTTATAAATTCAGCCAAATTCACTCGTGAAATCATATTTTAGGACTTAACACTTAAAAAAATCAAACGCCACCTTATTAGAAAATGGGCAAAAAGATGTGGAGTCGAGGTAGTTTTTCTCCACTCATCTTTTTTTTAGTGTTGTGTTATGCAAAAATAACAAAAGAAAAATATTGTTTTTCTTGAAAATGTATAACAAAAAATCAATTGAACCAAAAAAAAAAGAAAAAAAAAGAGAGAGATATAAAAATATAGAATGAACCAAGAAATCACTTGTCTTGCCTAAACATGTTGTCCTCGCATTCAATTATAATCACAAGTTTAATGTTGTATATAGTAGACATTTATAAGGACATGAGCAATTTCCATTTTTAAGGTTAAATCTTCAACTGCCTACCTATAACTTTCTGAAGTACAGTATAAAACATCTTCGATTTATCATGTTTGTTTTGCGCTAAAAAGATATTAGATTTGATGAAATTAATGAATAGAAATTTTATTTTGGATTGTCACAATTTCCAACATTACATGAGCAATTTATCCTAATAAAGAATGCGACGATAACATTGGTATGCCACAAGAACCGGCACAATCATCAAACTCTTGAGCTGTACAACCACCATCATCTACGCAGTTAACAAAGCAAAGGCAATTTTCTTCTGGTGGCGGATCCCTAAACCCTGTAAATTAGGAACCAACCAACAATCAGGGTTTGAATCCTCGTGTTGAGAAATTAAATCTACGATATAGTTTTCAATAATTTTAATATGCTGATAGAGAGAGAGAGAGAGATAGATACTGAAATTAGGGTGGTAAATAAACTTCAATGGCGATCTCGATTGACATTTATAGGCACAACTAAGGGCATGATCTTCTTTGCATTTCGCAGCAGCAAAGCAAGAACGGAAGCACGAACAAACGAGAACCGACGGCTCAGCCTTCAGAACAAGAAAGGTGATGAACAAAATGACAACAATTGCCCTCATATTTCTTCGAGAAATTTTCCAGTTTAGATTATTATTACGATGCCAATTTCTTTGGCATTTGAAGATTTAAACATCCATTAAATGTATCAATTGGTACGTAATTTGAACAAGACAACTTCCAGAATATGATACTCCTTTCTTTCCAAAAGTTAGTCCATTTTGTCATTATTAGTTTGAACTAATTACTTTGAGTAATATTTTATCTACTTTTATTATCATATTGATACACAAATTCAAATATTATCAATACTAATTTTATGATTCTCTTAAGATAATAAAAATATAACTAAAATTTTGCTCAAATTTAATTCTTAATAAAATTAAAAAAGAGAGACTAACTATTTAATTTAGACAAAGGAAAAGCAGACAATAATTATTTAAGGTTCCTGTAATATTACACTATTCGTTGTTGGATGAGTGTCTAACTTTATTTTTAGTAAAATTTAAACCGAAAAAACGAAAAAAATTACTTGTAAGTATTTTATAGCGACATATGAAGAAATTACAATTAGTGATTTCCTCATTTCTCAGTGGCTCCCCAATGTATTATTTGAAGGGGCCAGTCTCCTGTGGCTCGCACGGAGGATCCGAGCCTTTTTTTTGCTGAGATTTTTTTTTGCCCCCCCCCCACTTTATTTTTCCTTGCCAACAAAAGTAACACTTATTATAATGAAATGTTACATATTTTTTTTTTCAAAATGTACCACATTTTGCGCAATAGATTAAAGATAACATAAGATTGACACCTAAGCAAATGTCACGTTTATAATAAATGAATGTAACAGTCTTATAAGGAACGTAACACTCTTTTTTCAAATGTAAACACTTTTAACAAAAAAAAAAATAACATTGACAAAACTACACTAATGTTTACATTTTATGATAAATGAATGTAACATTTTTTTTCTCAATTGTAACAGTTTATATTCTTAAATGTAACATTATATCTGAAATGTAAACAATTTTTATTGAGAAAGTAACAATTGAAATGCAAACACGATTATATACACGAATCTTTATTTTTTTTAAAAGAAAAAAAAGTAACATTACTAATAAAAATGTTACATTCATCTATATAGAAAATTATAATCATATACGCACTTTGTTATACTTCAAAATATTACTTTTTCTAACCAAAAAACTATCAAACAATTTAAATTTTCTTGTAAAACTGCTGTTATTTGACAGTAAAAAGTGTTACTTTTTGAAGATGAAACTGTTACTTTTATCAGAACAGAGTGTTACTCTCAAGTGAGAGCATCTCAAAAAAATTGTGTGTTAAAAAGTATGTTTAAAAAAAAATATAAAAATATCATGACCTATCTAGTTTGATTCGCCTCGTCGAGACGAACACAACTGTATTTTAAATTTTTTTTCCGACTTGTAAATATCAAGATATAGCATTTAAAGTTATTGGAGGTTTTTTTTTTTTAAGCTTGCCAAGTCTCGCGATCTGGGAGGGTGGGAGAGGCTTGGGCTGTGGACGGGTTGACCCGCGGATTTGGCCCATTGCACTATGAGAATTTGTCTATTTGAAGAAGATCGGATTTTTAGATAGAAATATATACTCCCTCCGTCTCAAATATTATGTCGTTTTGGAGTGTTTCACACATATTAAGAAATGCCATTAATGAATGTGAAGAAGTCTCAAATACCCCTAAACTAATTCAACTACCTAGGTAATTAAATGTTTAGGTAAGAGATAGTTTACTATCATTATTAAGGGTATAATTGGTATAGAGCAATAAAAAAACATTGAAAATAGTGAAAACGACAAGTATTTTGAGATAAAAATTAACTCCCAAAACGACATCTATTTTGAGACGGGGAGTACTATAGTATTTTAAAGTGGTGAAACTTACCTTGCGAATGACACGTAAGCAAAAAATAGGTTTATCTTGATTTGGAGGATGCCATGTAATACGACTTTGGAATCATGAAAACTTTTGGCATTCTCCTACCTAGGTAAAAAGTAATAGGTAATATCCATAGATATGATAGTAGGTAATATAGTGACTCTATAAGAGATAAAAAGATATTCATATCTAATAGAATATATACTCTTATATATAGATTATTAGACTAGGTAGACATATACTCTATATTAGACTAGGTAGTGTTTGGATGCATTAAAGAACAATTCATTAAGAAGTGAGTTTTTAGTTTTTGACTATTCAAATTTTCATAATTCAATGGCTGTGATCCTTTCCATGTATTCCAAGAGACAACATATATATTATTCAAAATCATTGAATTACGTATGATGGAATTCTTAAAGTTTAAAGTATCAAGTGAACTTGAAATCATAGAAAATGAAAAGACAAGATGAACCATTGTAATAAATAATGCTAAAATCTAAAAAGTCTCTAACTTACATTTTATTAATATGACTTGCATTTATGCTAACATATAAAAAGTCTCTAACTTACATATTATTAATATGACTTGCATTCATGATCTCATAAGTTAAGACTCTTCTTCGACTTTAAAGACTACTACAAAATATAAAACCAAACATTTATTTATTAAATAGTACTTTTAAGCTCTCACTCTATCAAAAAGACACCCTTCTCATTTTAGATGCAAGGATAATTTCATTGTCATGCTTTTCTATACATAATGAGCCATGGGAAGAAGACGACGCAATGATTTATCAACCCTTCATATCGGTAATATAATATTCTATTTCAATATTTCATGCATTATATACTAATTCATTGTATTTGTTGTTATATTAATTTTTGTAGTTATTCCTTCAAAAGAAATTGCTAAAAAAAATCGTGCTATGAGCATGCTTATTTGATGAGTAAAAAATAAAAAAAAAGAAGTTCAAATTTACAAGCGAAAGA